>WNHD01009844.1:0-11945 GCA_011057455.1 Ganaspis sp. Gsp50
TTGAAAATTGACATTTACTCTATCAATTCTTGGTCAAATATAGACTTTATATAGGTCAATCGATTCGTCGCGATACAAAGAACATGATTCTTTCATTAATAAATTCAATTTTTTATTAGTGAAAAAATTTTATCTAAAAAACCGTATTTTTTGAAGAAAAAACGATCTCAAAAATTCTTTTTTGAGTATTTCTGAAAATCCCTGTGTCCATTCCTAGATTTTTGAGTGTAATAACTCCACCAAATTTCATTAAGATCGGTCAAAGCATTCTCAAGATAGAGAGTCCACAAAAAAACGACCACACACACATCTGGACATTGCCCTAAAACTTCGTATTGATGCTTTTTGGATGAAATTGAGTTGATTTAGACTATTTTTAGAAAATCGAAAATTGTCACGATTACAATGCTTCCTCTTTAAGGAAGCAAAAATTATAAACATAACATTGTTGGTAAAAATATAAAAATTATAAACATAAAATTGATGGTATAAATATAAAAAATTATAAACATAAAATTGTTGGTATAAGTTTAAAAAATTATAAACATAAAATTGTTGGTATAAACATAAAAATCAAAAACATAAGATTGTTGGTATAAATATAAAAAATTATAAACATAACATTGTTGGTAAAAATATAAAAAAAATTAAACATAATTACTCTATAAACATAATCAAGTATATTTTTTAAACAACAAAAATTGTTCTATTTTTATCACGATGAACAAAAGCTCCAATTTAGCCAAATTAATTTTTTGAATTCCTTGTTTAAAAAAACAAATAAATATCCTCCTAGAATTATTTTTGTTAGAGAGTCGTTTATGAACTGCATTTGAAACAGTACATTTTCTTTTTGCAATTTATGAATCTACATCTTCAAGATAGAGTAATCGGTTTAAGTTACCTAACACTTTCGCTTCCACTGCTCTCATATCTCGTACTACTATTAGATTCCCTTCTCGTCCTCGTGATAGTGTCACGAATTCTCTGCGATGCAGAAGATGAATCTCCACTTCCAGTTTTCCTCGGCAAAGCAGGAGTTGGTTCACTCTCACTTTCCCTTGGACTGTACCTTGATGATCTTGTACTCAGAGGACTCGCCTCGGGAGAGAGATGCTGCAAATTCAATTATAAATTGTTTATTACAATTCCACTTATTTGGAAAATGCGTACGCACAAAATTTTATATCTTACACTTGAGCAGCGCCTGTTAGGAATATCGTCCGTGTCGTCTGGATTCGAATACTCCTCCTTCGAAAACTTTCTTCGAATCTGAAAAAAGCGTCCCTTTAGAACTACTGAAGCTACTCTACATATAAAGTACAAATAAAAACGCAAATATTTTTAAAAGCACTTAACGTGAATGTTTTCACATTTTCATAACAAAATCAATTATATGTGATCGATATTTTGCGTTTTTATTTATTGAAGAAACGACCGAGTGATTGATTCTCATTTTTATATTAAAATCAATTATGCTTTTGTTAACAAAAATGCCTTCTTATTATTAACACGCAAGTTTTTCAATCTTAAATAAGTACTATTTTTTTTACCTATTTACTAGTTTTCGGTCAATTAATTTGCAAAATATATAATAATAAATGGACTTTTACATTTTTAAATTTATACCAATTTCGAAAACTTCAGACGGATTTTCAAAACTTGTAAATGCCTTTTTAAATCGTTGTTTTAAAAATTTTGAATTAAACTCGTTACATTTTAAATTAAATTCGTTACAAATTTAGATAAATTCTTGCATATTTAGATAAATTCTTGAATATTTAGATAAATTCGCGGACATTTTCATAAATTCGTGGACAAAAAAATATTTCTAAAGGAAACCAACCACTTGGAATTCTTCACTCTTCTTTCCAGGACTCATCGCATCGATTTTCATGTCTCCGGATACAATTTGCACAACATCCGCATCACTACCAGAAACCGATTCTTCCCTAGTCCGACAGAAACTTTTAAAATCTATAACATCTTCACTCTTTTCTTCTTGATCCTTTTCCTCATAACTCTTATTTTGTCTCTCTCCAAACACTTCTTCCAAATTCTCTTTTTCGATATTCTTACAAGCAATATTTTCATTATCAGAATGCACAATCTTAGCTTTAGAATTCACAATTTCAGTGTCAGAATCACTCTGAGTGTCAGACTTAATTTTAGTATCAGAATCAACGATTTTGGAACTAGATTCCACAAGTTTGGAATCAGATTCAACAACTCTGGAATCAGATTTAGCAACACTGGAATCAGAATCCACAAATTTGGAATCAGCTTCAACAAATTTTGAACCAGAATTAACAACTTTAGAACCAGAATTATCGAAACTAGTATCAGATGCAACGATTTTGTGTTTATTATCAGAATCTAGAACTTCACTGTCATTGCTTGACTTGATAATTTCACGTTTATTACTAAACTTGATTTCAGTTTCATTTCCAGACTTGTGGGCATTGTTGTCTTCGAGTCGATCTTCTGACTTTAATTCATTAGCCATTGGAACTTGATTATCGGTATCACTCTCCTTTTCGATATTGGTCGCGTTGCTTGCAAGTGACTGACTTTCTGCGTTTTCTTTAGAACTAATCGAGCAATCAGATTCAGGTAAAGTGGATTTTGGTCGAGTCGTTTCACCCACGCATTCCTCTGTCCATTCTTGCAACTCCTTCTTATTCAACGGCCTTTCTTTGGTCACGCAGCTGTTCGTAATAGTGGTGGCGCTCTCCCTGCCTACGTCCTCTTTACTTTCTCGTCGAAAAAATCTTACTCCCGTCTTAACGTCGTCTCGGAAAGAGGTTTGACAAGGTGACGGCTTTGTTTCTTCTTTTGCTACTTCCTTCTGTCGACGATTTGATCCCGCGCTATGACGAATGTCGTCCTTGCTATCTTGCCGTTTCAGCTTTTCTTCTTTATTCCTCGGAGACAACAACTTCGGAATAAAGCTTGGCACACTGATATCTTCTCTGCTCCTTCTCAAGTCATCGGTGCTTCCTCTGTACCTAAAAAGTCGGAAAAGGCGTAAGAAATCATCGCAAGGTGTAAAAATAATTTATTTTGAGTTTTACTCACTCTTTTGCATTTCGTAGTTATGTAAAATGGATATAGTTCATTTCAATAGTTCATTTTATGTTCATTTTAACTATGAAATTCAAAGTAATGACTAAAATTGAAAAATACGTAAATAGTACACAAAACAGTTTAGATAGTTGTAATATTATTTTAATGTGAAAAAAATGAAGACGAAAACTAGTAAAAACTGAAGAAATAATTTAATTGTAAACGTAAATTTAAAAAATGTAATGTTAATAAAATGTAATTTAATAAATAAAAATGTAATTTAAAAATGACACAAACCTCTGGGGAATCAACGAGCGTTTTGGAGATTCTTGCGGACTCTTGATATCCTCAAATTCTTTCGAGCTTCTTCTGAAGATAGGAATATTCGACTTCTTCTCGCCATGTTTAGCACTTGATTTCACCTCCGGGCTGCTGAATTTCGAAAACAATCTCGGAGGCTTTAACAATGATATCCTAGAATTCTCGTGCCCTTCAGAAGTTTCGGTTTTCGATTTTCCTGCTGGATCCTGCTTCCGAGATTTCACAGCAGCTGGACATTTTTCTTGCGACTTATTCAATTTCTCGGCTCGTTTTAAACACTCCGTGTCCAATTTGTTATCATCTTGAATATTCTTATCTTCTATTGCGCCGTCTCTGCTTTCTTGTTCACCGTTTTTCAAATCTTCAATAATATTCAAGGAATACGGATCCTCACCGTCCGCGTAGAAGTTCGGATGGCGAATTGGCAGACTTCGGTAGATTCTGAACTCGGGCGACTTTCTCGCTCCTGGCCATTGAGCTGGTGGGCCTGAGGAAACAGATTTTTATAAGTTTTATCTCAATTACTAAATTGCTTAATAGCGTTGCATTTTAATAGACCGGTAATTTAGTAAATTGCTTTGAGGGTATAACCTGGATTGGATACAATTACGTTTCAAGTAAATAATCGGAAATGAATAATATAAAGTGATGCGGATTGAAAGATGTAGTTTGAACTGAAGGATACAATGTAGAATAAAGGATGTAATCAAAAGTGGAGGATACAATGTAAACTAAAGGAGTGATTTTAAACTAAAGGAGTGATTTTAAACTAAAGGGGCTACAATATAAACTAAAGAACGCAATATAAACTAAAGGATACAATGTATTTGAAGTTAAGGATAAATTTGGAAGAAGGATATAATCTGAATTGAAGAACGTACTCTGAAGAATACAATTCGAACTGAAGGATACACTCTGAATTGAAGGGTATAATCTAAAGTGAAGGATATAATTTGGTTTGAAAGATACAATCTGGATTGGAAAATATAATTTGGATTGAAATATATAATTTGGATTGAAATATATAATTTGGAAAATATAATTCCGATTAAAATATTCTGGAGTGGAAGATATATAATTTCGATTGGAGTAAATGAGCTGAATTGGAGTGTGTCATCTTATTTGAAGTAAATCATCTGCATTGAAGTAAAAAGAATGTGATTGAAGGATTGAGGAAGAAACAGTTTTTCCGGTAGCAGAGGAAAGATTACCATTTATGGTCCAAGCACGACGGATGCTGTATTTGAGAATATCCAGAGGCGACAGAGAATTCTCCCTTCCGGCAGTTCGCTTCGCGATCGAGGTCTCGAACATCCATTCGCCAGTCTCTGCGTGCAGTTTTCTTGAAAAGTTATAAATTCAAGTTAGGTAATTATACAGCTTTTATTACTGTCAAGGCTACTATCAGAGAATAGTTAAACAAATCATAACTTATTAAATATTTAGATCATAGTTAAAGTAGATCGTAATCATAGTTAGATCGTAATTAAATATTTAGATCGTAGTTAAATATTTAGATCTTAATTAAATATTTAGATCGTAGTTAAATATTTAGATCATAGTTAAATATTAAGATCGTAATTAAATATTTAGATCTTAATTAAATATTTAGATCGTAATTAAATATTTAGATCATAGTTAAATATTAAGATCGTAATTAAAAAATTTAGATCCTAATTAAATATTTAGATCATAGTTAAATATACAAATAGCTAATTAAATATACAAATAATAGCTGCTTAAATATATAGTTTATAGCTGCTTAAATATATAGATTATAAATAATTAAATATACAGATAATAGCCAGTTAAAAATATAGATCAGAGCTAAATACAGATAATAGCGGGTTAGATAGAATATAACTGCCGATAATTTGAATAACTAAGGAGATGCACATTGCATAATTATCTGAATATTTGTACCACTTAAAAGGTGTTATTTCCAGTAATAAAACGGAGGTAATTCTGGTAATTAATAGAGAATAACTTACGCAAGTTTATGACAAACTGAACAAAGCCAATCGATGCCGATTGTTCCTTTGTTGTTCTCGTTGACGTTTCTGATTTCTCGACATTGTCTACAAACTCGCTGTTTACATCGTGGACAGGAGGCACCGGTGTTGTAAAATCTACCAAATGGGGCTCCACATCTCGCACACTTACGGCCCTGATACAAATTTTCCCCCGAAGCCTTGAACGCTCCGCGTCGACGAAGAAACTGGAAATCGGTTTTCAGTTTTCTGAAAAAAAGAATAAAATTTAGTTATTAAAATTGCAATATCGTTATTGAAATATTGTTATCAAGGTATCAAAATTTTGATACTGAATTTTCCTTCTTCTCGATTGTCTAACTCTAATTATTTTCCAACTCTAATTTTCTGAATTCTAATTTTAATGCTAATTCTAATTCGAATCCCAATTCGAATTCTGTAATTCTAATTATTCACTTCTAATTCTAATTCGAATACCAATTCGAATTCTGTAATTCTAATTATTCACTTCTAATTCTAATTGTTCGACTTCCAATTCTAATTATTAACTTCCAATTCTAATTGTTCGACTTCCAATTCTAATTATTAACTTTTAATTCAAATATGCATCTAATTTGTAGGCTGAAGATTTGAACTCCACTCGATTCAATGTAAATATTCACATGGAAATTTTCAGATTCCGCTCAAAGGGGAATTTGAATCTAAATTGAGAGTGAATAATATTATGGTCTGAGTATTGTTCCTAAAGTATTTAAAGAGGTCAAAAAGTGGGCAGTGAAATGAAGGTAAAACACGACGAACATTTAATCGTATGAAGGAGGGAGTAAAGATCTTTCTCCAATGCTGGCTCCGAGCTTGTAGAGTGTTTAGAACCGCGTTTAAAATGCAAATTTCTTAAACCTAATTGAAAATCACTTTCTGGAGGAGTAGAAACTTTAGATAAGCGTAATTTGCAATTACCTGCATAAAATATAAAAACTGTTTTTCAATGGTCAACATATATTCATGCACGTGATTTTATTTCTTCAATAAAAGGTCTTCTGTCAGAATATTAGTCATGTATGTTGCGGAATTCAAGACAACAAAATGATTGTATGTCTCTGAGATAAAAATTAAATGCTTTCAATACGGATATGCTTAGAGAATGATACAATTCACGACATCAGACGTTTGATCTTAAAACTCATAGTTCGCATAATCATCTCAGTAAATATTTCAATCCATTTTATTTTCCCGCTTTGACGTTTGATAGCGAAATGTACTCTTAATTTGTATAATTCCAAATATAAAGTTAGTTTGAAAATATAAATTTAGTTTCAAAATATAAATTCAGTTTGAAGATATAAATTTAGATTGACAAAATAAATTTAGTTTGAAAATATAAATTTAGTTTGAAGATATAAATTTAGTTTGACAAAATAAATTTAGTTTGAAGATATAAATTTAGTTTGACAAAATAAATTTAGTTTGAAAATATAAATTTAGTTTGACAAAATAAGTTTAGTTTGAAAATATAATTTTAATCTTATTAATTCAAAATTTCAGTTTTATTTATCTTGTACAAAAAAAGCAAACTCTGATGATTTCGAATTCTAATCACACTCTAAATTTTAACCTATCTTGAAACGAATCTGCCTGATTGACTTAAAATTGAGAGCTGCAGTTGATTTAAATTTTATTGAATCAAATTTCAATTGGTCGAAACGTTAACGAACCAAACTTGATTCAAATTTTAATGAATGAGAACTTTCATTTTTAATAAACGAAAATTAAACTCATCCAAACTTTAACTGATCCATATTTTGAATGAATTGAATTTGAAACCGTCCAAAACTTATTTATTTAAATTCCCGATTTTAAAAACACGAGAACATCAAGTTATTTAAAGTTTCATTGATCCAAACTTTCTTTTTCTTTTGCAAAAATAATTATAGTTTTTTTTTATTTTTATTTATTAGTTTTTATTTAGTTTTTTTGTTATTTAGTTTTTTTATTTTTACGTACAGTATATTATGTATTACTTTTTTTCTACATGTATAAAGAGTTAATTTGTCGAAATTACAATCGATCTTCAATTCAATTTATCCTTCTCGTTGAACTAAACTTCAACGAACCTCAATTTATCAAAATTGCTACTGATCTTAATTGCAATTACGCAGTCTTTAAATCCAATCTTTTAAAATCGATTACAAAATCCAAACTTTTAAATAAATTACAAAATCCAACCTTTTAAATAAATTACAAAATCTGACCTTTCGAATAAATTTAAAAATCCAATCTTCTTGAATCAATTTAAAAACCCTATCTCCAAGATTAAATTTGACAACTCAATGTTCGAATTTTTTTCTTTTTTTGGTTCTAGATCATATTATCGAAGTGAAGACATGAAATAAATTTAAATATTGTAAATTCGCAGTTTTGTAGAATTGTAAAACAGTTAAATTAATTCATAAAAAGACGAATTGCAATTTTTGAGACGAGAGTTAAAAGCTACATGATAAAATTTTACAAGCTACTGATAGGCAATGAAACCCTGTCTTTTTGAAGAAATATTTTCCTCAGATTGCTTTTTCTGATGCGGTATACGATTTCTTCGACAAACTCGTTTATATGGACACGAAATTTAATCTGCACTCGAAGATGTTGGCAAGGTGCATTCAAACGACGATTTCATTGGCCCAATTAATATCTCCGTTTGTGACATTGCTACTGAAGATTACTTCACCAAGCGAAATTTAATCTGAGCTTTAAACAGAAAACGGTTCTATGAACTTGACAAGAATTTCCCAGGATTTTAATTTGTTCAGAAACTTTGTTTAAAAAAGAATTACAGAACATTTTCAAACGGAAATTTTGTAATCTTGGTATTGTATTTGCAATTTGATTCTAAAGATTGGATTTACAAACTTATGGTTTTTATTTTATTGGTTCCTCGTAAAGATTTTATTTTTTTTCTTTTATTGTTTTCCCTTTATTTTTATATTTCTTCTTTTATTTTTTCCCTTTATTTTTATACTTCTTTTATTTCTTTTTTTACTTTTTTTACTTTTTTTATTTCTTCTATTTCTTTTATTTATTTATTTTTTATTTCTTCTTTTATTTTGATATTTCTCCTTTTATTATTATTTTTATTATTATTTTATTATTATTATAATTTTATTATTATTATTATTTTATTATTATTATTATTTTTATGTTTCTACTTTTTTTTATTTCTTCTTTTATTTTGATATTTCTCCTTTTATTTTTGTTCCTACTTTTATTTTTTTTATTTCTTCTTTTATTTTGATATTTCTCCTTTTATTTTTTTTATTTCTTCATTATTTTGATATTTCTCCTTTTATTTTTATATTTCTACTTTTATTCTTATGTTTCTACTTTTATTTTCTTTATTTCTTCATTTATTTTGATATTTCTCCTTTTAGTTTTATGTTTCTACTTTTATTTTTTTATTTCTTTTATTTTGATATTTCTCCTTTAGTTTTATGTTTCTACTTTTATTTTTATATTTGTTTTTCTATTTCCCTTCCTTTTCTATTATCATTTTTTACCAATTACATTTTGAAATCATTTAGTCGTAATTTCTAATCATTGTCATTTGACCTGATTCTAATACGATAAAAAACTCTTGAAATTAATTTCAAAACACACACACACTTCAAAAAACATCTAATCGAAATTTACTTCTATTCAATTAATCAATTTCAGTTTATTCAAACTAATTTACACACAACCATTCAAACCAGCACAACCGAGTCTTTAATTTTAAATTCTATTTACAGGAAATAAATTCCAGTTCGGATTCAAACAAATCAGGACCAATTCTGATAAATTGGCTGCTTTTTCCAATTCTCTTCCAATCGAGATTAAATTCGTTTCTTGACTCAAGTAAAATTAACTCGGCCAAAGATTAGATTCAGCAAACACAG
Organism: Ganaspis sp. Gsp50; assembly: GCA_011057455.1. NCBI lineage: Eukaryota > Metazoa > Arthropoda > Insecta > Hymenoptera > Figitidae > Ganaspis > Ganaspis sp. Gsp50. The sequence continues at coordinate 9,308 of WNHD01009844.1, forward strand.
AATGTTTCAAATAAATCCTGGCACATGAGCGATCACAAGTCGCACTCAACTTTGGCTACAAGTTGCAGGTAAAGGTAATTGTAAGCGATGCAAAGATCGTTGCATCCTGGTTCAAATGCTGTATTTCATCCTGAACTTACCGACGCGAAAGTCCAAAAAGTCACGAGTTAATCACGAGACGATTAACTTGATGGATCATTGATGAAGAGTTTGCGAGGAAAGAGAAACTTTATTGTTGCTCTTGACTGGAGATACGGAAGGGGAACAAAATAATGAGTGCTGGAGTATACGGTACGATATGCAGGACGTGGTACCGATACTACCGATCTTGTACTGAGCTCCTCTCGATCTCTTGTTCCTTGATTCGCTCGTTCCTCCGGTTCGGTTTAGTTCGACTAGCGGGGGCGTTCCATGACTCAAACTCAAGGTATAGTAGGCAGGTATTCCAGTATTTCTGATCCCGAACTATACTCTCCTTCTCTTTCACTTACTCTCATAAAGCTGCGCATTTTCTTTCTTCCGCTGCCTCCACTTCTGTCACCTTTTTTACTCTGTATATAATTACAAAATAGTTAGTTGCGTCATATATCGTGCACAATAATATGCTATATCGGCTCATTAAGCCACATGCATGCGCGTAATATAATGCTCCGCTAAACGACCCTCTTTAATCGCGATTTCAATAAAACCCAGACATTTCCACACATTTCATTCAAGATTCTAGACTTTGTCCAAAGTTACTTTCCAATTTCCCTCAAAATTCACTTTTTCGTATCTTGGCATTCTTTTATTATTTTTACACACATTTTTTCCATTTTTACACACAAATTTTAAAAACAGTTTTGAAATTTTAAAATTATTTTTTGAATTTTAAAAAAGTTTTTGAATTTTAAAAAAGTTTTCAAATTTTAAAAAAACTGTTTTAGAATTTTAAAAAACGATGTTTAAAACACTTTTGAAACTGTTTTCAAATTTTAAAGCAAATTTGTTTACGTTTGTATAATTTTTTTAAATTATTCGCACAATTGACTTGCAATCCAAAAATTTGTCTATTTTTTGCAATTTTCAAACATATTCTTTGATTTGTAAACAAATTATTTAGTGCAATTTTTGCTTACTCGCATAATTGACTTTTTTTACCAAAAATTGATCAATTTTTTGCTATTTTCAAAAACAGTCTCTGATTTTAAAACAAATTCTTTAATGTTGATGCAAATTTTTCAAAGTAATTGTATAATTTCATAGAACAAATAAATTTATCGTTCTTTTCACAAACTTTAATTTTGATAAGATTTTTTCGATTTGAATTTTTGCTTCCTCATAGGAAAGCATTGTTTATAACTGTGACGCCAATTTTTATAATTCGTCTTTATTTATATTTTATTTATACATTTAGTTATTTATGATTTCAAAAAAGTCAAGAATAAGAAGTTTATAAATAAACAGGCTACTTTTTAACAGCGATAATTGAGAAATAGAATAACAACAATTTGCACTATCTTATCATTGTGTTCTAGTTTAAAGTGCAATTAAAAACCCATTTTAGATTAATGCCGCCCTTCAAAAAGTAGTTAACAGTTTTCAGCCATAAAAATATTTAAATTCAAATTAGTTTAGCATTGAAATTCTAATGAGTCTCGGATAAAATTTAGCCAAATAAAGATATCTAGAGGAAAATCTTTCGAGAATATCTCTAGACCATTTTTCAACTAAATCCAGTTATATGTACAAAATCTCACTGAACAATTACAATATTTTTCATCAAAAATCTGATTAACAATTGACAATAGAGCCAGGAATGTAGTTCTGAGCATTTTAAATACTCATCACAAATGTGAGAATTACAGGATATCAACGGTACTTTAATGTGAACTACAGACATTAAAATGTAACCCATTCAAACAAAAATAAAAAAGAATTTTTTTAACTTCATTATAGTTTTTGTATTATCATTTTTTCTCAACGCAAAGAAACTGCTGTTTTTTTTATGATGAATATATTTATGTTATTATAATATATTGATTCATTTCTTATTTTACAATTTTTCATTTATAAAAGAATAATGAATAACTTACAAAAATGTGATAAATAAAAAATAGATAAGATTTATTATAATTAAAGATAAAAAGATAAAATAAAAATAAATATAAAAAAATGATTTTTAACGGACTTTAATAAATCTGAATGATTTATCTATATTGTCAATAATTTATTTAGCCATTTATAGCTAACTTCATATTAGGTATTGCGTACATTTTTATGTTTCCAAATTGCATTTTGTTCATCACTATTATTTAACTTATTCAATAATGAACTATTGAACAAGATGACTAAATAGAAAAAAAAGAAAGTTTTGGTAAATATTGAAATAAGTCCTGCGTACAATTTAATCAAACATGCCCATTATTATTTAATTTTCGTCACGTAATGACATATCAATCAATCAATCAAAAATCCGTCAATTAATGTACAAGGTTCACTTGAATTACAGATCTTCAAAAAATCTTCAACTCTTGCCTTCAACGACTTTCATTCATCAATAAATTCTTAAAAATTAATAATAGAATCTAATTCTTAAAAAATTAATAATAGAATCTAATTCTTAAAAAATGACTAAAGAATTCCATTCTTAAAAAAT
>WNHD01009846.1:600-12974 GCA_011057455.1 Ganaspis sp. Gsp50
ATAAAAATTTGATAGTTTTTAAAATATTCCAATTTATATTCTTTAAAAATAAAAAATCCGATGACAGATGCACTGATAAGCTTCTTGTTTGGGAAATCGTCTCACAGAGAAATGCTTCACAGTGATTGATTCCGAACATAATTGGAACAAGTTGCATAAATGGTCTTAGTAATCGGCAATTAATTAAAACATTATTATTTAAAATTGCTTTTTCGCAAACAGCAGCACATAAAACACTCGCTGCTAAAAAGGTGTGGAAGCGGTCTAAAGCACTTTTTACTTTTCTTTAATGATTTCAATGTAAAACAGACGTCAGACGTCACACAAACACATTTTGCGTTCTTACATTCCTAACTGTGGCACATAGACGCTTCCGTAAGTATGACTGCACCTTTAACATCCTACATTTTAGGAGAGCTATGAATGCTCCCTAATAGTCATATGCAGGTATGCAGTCATTCAATCAAAACACGGAAGTGACAAAAAATTATTTGTCTAGGAATTTGGATTCTTTGAAAAGAATAACATTCTTTGAATTTCCACTAAATACGAATTTAGAAAAATGCGAGTTCCTGGCAGCTGGAAATTTATTAATTAATTGACTATTATGATAATGAAACTAGAAGAAGACCACTTGAATTATTAAACAGGTTAGGTTTGGAAATTAATGTGATATTTAAATTATTGTAATTAAATTTCTAACTTTAAATACTAATAGAAATTTATTAATTGTCTGTAATATATAAGACCTTTTTAAATTTATATAAAATTATGCCATTTTTCAGAAACAAATGTGACGACATAATGAAATCCCTTTTAATTTTCATCCCTAGTCAATTTGATAAAAGTAAGCCAGGTCATTTATTGGGAAAGATTGTTTATGATGATATTAAAGATGTTAAAAAATTCTATATAATTGGAGCACAAGTTGATGTTTCGGGGAAAAATAAGACTGACGTTTTAGGATATTTTTCTGGCACAGCCAATGCAAAAGATTTTACAAATAAAAAATCTGTTGATTGGATAAATCTATATGTTAAATTTAAGAGTGAAGATGACAAACTTAATTACAATTATTGCCTAAACAGAATTTTAATTAACAATAGGAATGTCTCAGTAATGTCTTGCCATGTAATGATAATTATTTATGATCAATTATCACTTCTCCAATTAGAACTTTGCATCAGTTTGACCTCCAAAAACCATTTTTTAGAATTGCAAGGATTGTTGAAGAAGAAATTAATTCAGAATGAAATTAAGAGAAAAACAATGTTTGACGTAATAAGAGAATTTGTACTTACAAATTTAGCACTCTTTTTTTATTATCCATTTTTTTCCCTCTCTACTGTAATGAATTTCATATTACCAATTTTGAAGTATTCAACTCTTGGTTTACATTTGAATGAGTGGCTTGAAAATTTTAACTGGATGTTAAAATCAATTATTAAAGAAAAAAGAATCACGATCAAAAGTGGAAATCACATTTCATCCATCATAGTTGATGTGATCCTGGGAATTCTCATGTTGAGAATAATTTTAATGACTATTAAGAATGTGGCTCCATCCTTAATATTGTTGGATAATGCTGACGTAGGTGGCTATTTATTATTATTTATCTAGTAATTAATTTAGTACATCTCTTTTCTATGTCTGTAAAGTGACTTTAGCAAGAAGTTATTTATTTTAATATTTTATTTTCATTAAATAACAAATATAGTATTACAGTGAACCGATTGAGTAGATGAGTTGGTTTAGGTTTTCGGGTGCGCTGGCTTGTAGTTGACGATGTACCCGTTAACTTGATGTCCGTTAAACTGGGGTTTTGTCCGGAATGTGAGATACTGAAAGAGGAAGATTTGACGATTGAGAATCAACTGCCGATAAATCGGCTGTACTCAGTGTGAATTGATTTTTTGTAGTTCTCCGTCACTATGGTTAGAAAGAACCAGGTTAATACGAGTACTTCTAATAATAGTCAGTTTTATAGATAGCAATTAGGAGTAATTGATGAGGACTTATGAAAGACAATTGTGGGGTATTTTAGATATGTAAAACCCTGAAAGGGAGAAATAAAAATAAAATAGTATTTCTCGTGTTTATGCTTATGTACGCTATTTTTTGCCCTCGTAAATTCGTTTATGTATAATTTACCGGCATATATTGGACTCCCATTTATATGAGTTTTCTTGATTTGCTATAATTTGAAACAAGTGTTGATATTTGTAAACATAAACATTCTATATTTAGGATATTTCTCTGACTATAATAATTAGATATAATAATTATGGAAATTAATATAGCTAGTTTAGTATTTGAATTTGAAGTTTTATGACTTGTATAAATTAACAATCTTATAAATCCTTATAAATGTTAGATATTTTATTGAAATTTTCTGTTTAGAAAGTGGTCGTATCTCTAAAACAATTGGTAAACTGGTTAATGGGATCTCCAGCTGGACTGAAACTGAATCGTTCTTTTAATGAAGTATTGGGTAAATTCTTTCTGTATCACATTCATCTTTGGTGGACTTTTCTAACTGTTCTTAAGCCATTGCTGGATTTTGCCTTTGAAGTTGTATTACTATTTGGATGCTTGGGTGTTACATTTCAAATTTCAATAATTGCGGATCTTTTAGCACTTCTCAGCTTTCATTCTTACTGCATTTACGTTTATGCAGCAAGGTAAGAACTTATACCTTAGAACAATTTTTAAAAGTATTTAATAATACAGTTCGTAACGAGTGTGAAAGTGTTATCTCTTTCTTTCTCATATATGACTTGCTCCAAAATCCTTGTCTGTATTCGCCGCTGGCTGCGCTTAACATGTCTGTCTTTCAAGTCTTATCTAACAAAAGAAACTAATTGAATAAAACAGTTTCTGTTTTTTTTGTACTGAAAGAGCAACTCAAAAAATGTAAAAAATGAAAATAAATTTTTAAAGCCTAAGGTCTCTTTCACCTTTTTAGGTCACATATTTAGCGTCAATTAAAAATAATTGTGTCTTTTTTCTTTTCGCAGATTATTTAATATTCAACTAAGAGGACTAACAGCGTTGTTTAGACTCTTCTTAGGAAAGAAAAAGAATCCCCTGAGAGAAAGAATAGATTCTTGTGAATATCAAGCGGACCAACTATTTGTGGGAACACTACTTTTCACGATTCTCTTATTTCTCATGCCGACGACTTGGGTTTATTATTCCGTTTTTACCACAGTATGTACATATGCATATGCAATAAATGGTCACTTAGGTTATTATTACATATATTTAATTTTATTTAAACTTGTTGAAACTCCTGGTTTTAATTACCTAGAAATCACTTTTTCAAACAATAATTCTACTACTTACTTCATTTTCAAGACTATATAAACGAATCGATCTTTTCATCAGATAATACGAAATGCAAATATTTTATCATTTAAAACTTAGTTATAACGTTTAATAATAATAATAATAATAATAATAATTGTACTGCTTTTTCAGCTTCGATTAATAATGATTAGTATTGGAGGGACTTTGACAAGACTGAGATTCTATATAAAAGTAATACCTATTTACACTTTTCTTACTTGGATTTTCCAAGTCAACAAAGTCAGAAGTAAGTTTTAAATTCAATCTTTTTAAAATCTTATTAAACTACAAAAAATTATTATTAAAATAATTTCTTGGACCACGTACGAGATTTCTTTAACAAACAAAAAAATTCAATTTAAAGAAAAAAATTGTAATTGCAGATTCTATTAATGTAAGCCTTTATCAAAGACAAGATAAAATACCAATTACTTTAATTTCAAGAACTATCGTTTCCTCTTGGAGTGAGACTTGGAAACAATGCATTCCCGATGTCATACAATTTTATCCATCTATCGAATGGAATTCAATTATCAAAAACATAATTTGGGGAGAATTAATATATCCTTTGTAATGAAATGACTGCTAATAAGTAATAAGATGTACAAAAAGTTAGTTTCTTGTAAAGGAAGCTTTAATTATCCTCTTTATTTTAATTCTACATCGTTAACTTTCTGGAAATTAACACAGTGTTTACTTAAAAATAAATATGAAAATAAACTGATATAGGTTTTTTATATACAGACTCAGTTTTACTGTTTGCACATTATTCAAAACTTGAAAAACGTACTTTCAGACTCGAGTGTCCATAAATCGGCTTTACTCACAATCAATGCAGGATTTCAGTAAGTGTTTGGGTTTCCGTACACAAAGTGTACAAATGGAACCCTATTAGGTTCGCTTTGTCCGTCATCATTTTACTGTCCCCCCCCCCCACCCTCCCTCTATCTGACAAACTATTTGACCTAGAGACTTGAAATTTGGTTCATATATGTAATTTCATGTGTAGATTACAGGGAAATTATAGAAAACATGATTAGACATCAGGTTCATACCGTTGTCAAGGAAAAACTATGATTTATTGCTTATAATGCATTAAAATGACCATGTAACCCTACTCTAGCGGACAAAATATTTGACTTAGATTAATGAAATTTGGTATACTTATGTAATTTCGCGTGTAGATTACAGGAGAAATGTAGCAAAAGTGATTAAAGTCGATTATGATAGCGTTGTTAAGACACTTGATTTTCGAGAAAATTCATTTTTATAACTTTCATAATATTTTACCCAGAGAGTTAAAATTTGGCACATTAATTCAGTTTTCTATGTAGAATCCAAAAATATGTTCGATATAATTCTAATGAATCTTTTGAAGTTTATCAAGCAAAAATAAAAAAAAACAAAATGAAAAATTATACCCCTATGCTAGAGCTCAGCCTATTTTTGCAATGATAGTCAAACTCTGTATAAATGTGTATTTTTTTTACAAAAATTTTATTTAAAAAATAATTAACGCTCCATAAATTATCCGGCGAGCACCGTTGAAACCCGACTGTCGGTAACCGGTTGTACTCTGGGTAGGTTTTCCACAGTTTTCCTACTCACTGGCGAGCAAGCCTATCACGGACGCAAATTAGTAGAGTTGGGAGTTACATGGCTTAAAAAAAGAGAAGTTGTTTAAGGAGTACAAGGCAATAAAGAAAGATGGTGGCTGAAAGGAGGGTATATAAAACCGTAATCGGTAGTACCAAAAGAAACTAAAATAAGAAAAAAATTAATTAACGCTCCAAGATTTGATTACCAAAAATTGTTTTTTTTTTTAAATTAATTTCGTTTACAAAAAAATGTTCTTCTCTTAAAGTTTAAAATATTTGTACGTCAAGATGATTTTATCACTCAGCGGATGATTAAAAGAAATAACAGAATTCAACGATCACTCTGAGTCAGGAATTTCCTGACTCAGAGTGATCGTTGAATTCTGTTATTTCTTTTAAAATATTTGATCTAGAGAATGTACACCAATGTATTTTATTTTATTTTATTATCCCTCTAAAACCCTTTCGGGGTTTTTTTTAACATATAGACCCCACAGTTCTTCTCTTGTACACCAATGTATTTTTATATAAAAAAATAACAAAATATATTTAATTTAAATAAATTATTTTAAGATTATAATACAAACATTCTGTCTGACTATACTTAGAAAACTATTATTTCCAAAAATTATTTAAACTCAAAATTAATGTTTACAGAAATAATATCTTTTAAAGAAACACTTTTATTTACATAAAATAATAATTAACATGTGTACGGAACCCTTTGTCTTTAGTGAGAGTCCAACTCGCACTTGTCCGATATTTTTATTGTGGTCGGAAAGAACCAGGCGATATGTAATTCTATTAAAAGTCGCAGCTACGGATGCAACTTAATAACTATATAGATTTAATGGCTGTTGGGAGTAAAAGGCATAATAGATTTGAAACGAGAATGGTTATATTTTCCAATAGATGTAAAACTAAAATAAAAATAAATATGCTGTACAATTGTTTTCCACATCCAGGGGTGAATTCAGATAAACCTCTGTGGGAGAGGTGGTAAATGAGAGAGAAAGAGATAGCACTATAGTGCTCTCTCTCTCTCTCTCTCTCTCTCTCTCTCTCATATAAATCCAAGGCTCCAGGAGTAGGTTTTGACTCACCGCCCCCGGAATCGGTTACTGTCTGTATGTGTACATTAATTTTATATATTATACTTCATGTGTGACACTCAAAGTACTTGAATAATGCCACGTTAATATCTACCGGGAATATTCCTATCATATTGAGAGGGGATATATTCATCAGGGACTTAAAAATTTAAATGTGCAATATGAATGTTGTAATGATCTTTTTTAATAATCAAGAGAATAGGAGAAAGTAAGTATAAAATAATATTCAAATTATCAAATAGTTTCGTTTTATCATTAATTTTTTAATAGTAAATAATAAATATATACATAAAGAAAAAAAAATTAAAATTTTTTTAATTTTCGAGGCATGTTTTTTTAATATTAGACGAATATCCCCTAAATATCACGGGAACATTCCCTGAATTAAAATATCAAGAAGGGATATTCCTATGAAGCGGACATTTTGATATTCCTTTAATATCACAGGAATATGTTGAGAGTAGCGATATCAACGTGACATTTATGATATACCGTGGTACTTGGGTTGTCGCTAATGTCAGAGAAATAGTTCAAAAAATGGTAGAGGAGGTAGCCTGGCTCAAAATGTCAATCGAAAAAAATTTTAAATTAATCATTTTTATACACTGGACAAAATTATGCCAATCTATCCAAAAAGTTGCTGGTAGCGGAAATTGACACAGAGACATTTCAAAAGATGAATGAGATTGGAAGGTTTTCATTAATTCAATATTCTATGCAGTTGGGTAAATATCCTGTGTATGAGAAATTAAGATGAAAGATAAAGATAATTTATTGCTTCCTCATAAAGAAAGTTCTATTTTACCATCCAAATTTTCGATTTTGAGTTATCAACATTTTTGGACGTTTCTCGACCACAGGAATACAAAATACATCGTATTTCAAATGAGTTATATACTCATTGCGGTTTTTATCATTATTTTACTACAAAGTGTTCCCAGATTCATTAAAATTTCGATACAAAATTAGTAAACCATCAAAGCAAGGTAAATACTTAAATAAAAATGCCTCCCTTTGATCATTTATTATAATGTTTTGTCTAAACTAATATATGTAAAAGGGAAAAACTGTTAAAATAAAAAAGAAGAATGTTTACAAGTGTTGCTGAAATCGAAATAAAGTAAAACTCAAGAAATAAAGAAGAATATGCGAAAGATGGTTAAAGTGTCTCCTGTGTTTTAAGGATACTTTCTACTCCTCGCAACGAAAAAGGACGATGAAACCACAAAGGCAATAGACTTGGCTTTTTATATTTGAGTCAAATATATACACAATGCTGCGAGGCACACATTGAAGAGGCTTTGAAATTGTTTTGTTAGACGGCATCATGCACTTTGTGTGAGAAAGAGAGGAGTTACTTGTGAAGCGCCGGCGAAGGGTTAGGAGGACGTCCGGGGGTGTCGCGAGATCAAAGAGACGCGAGGATCAAAGAAACGGGTATTTGCTACAAGTAGGAACAAGGTGCTGCGTGCCAATGGTACTTGGACAATAATCATCGGTTTTCACAACCTTTTCCCCTCTCGACTTTCTTATTGCAAGGTAAAACTTATCTTCTATTAAACATCTTTTTTTTAAACTTCCATTAAATATCTCTCTTGTCAAATGTAACAGTTTAATGAAACATTGGTTTATTTTCCATTGAACAGGAGTCCTTTTTATAGATTTATTACATTAATTAACCATAAACAATACATTATTTTCTTTTTTTAAGGAAATCAGAATGGCCATGTGAATATGGTCACTTGCTTCTTTTTGATTTTAAACCCAATTTGGCGGCAATTTTAAGAAATTTGTCAAACATGTGCATCCATTTTAAAATTTATCTCTTGAAGTTAAGTACAAGTTAAAAAGTGTTATTTTATAACGGAAGTAAAAAGTATATGGTAAAAATTTCATATTGCAGTTTTCAAACATTTTATATAAAGGAATTTTTTAGCAAAATTGGAAATTTAACAAGTGTAGGGTTCCACAAAGTGAGAATTCGAGGTTGATGGTGTCACAGGGCAAGCAGCTTGTTGATTGGCCGCTCTTTAAATGGCAGTTAGTTGAATGTGTGCTAGAGGGCGCAAGTATCGCGATCGTGACGATAATTTCGTGGTTGTGCGTGCGAGGCTAGGAGTTGATGGCGACGGTGATGGTGTTGTGTGTTAATGAGTAGACGTATGAATTACACTAGGATATTCGAGTCTCTTAAGGTTTTTCACGCGTCTTTCATACGGAAAACATTTTCCCTCAGGTATCTGTCAAGTGTGTTGGTTAAAGTTGAATCATTAGGATTTAAAGAGACAAGGAAGTGTACATGACGATGTGCCAACGGCGTGGCCTCGGTAAGAGTTGACACCTTCGGGTATGAGCCTCTATTTTGAGCTTTTGCTCCATGAGAAAGGTGAACTCTCGTAAAGAAACGCCGCATTACCAAGAGAGAAGAAACCGGTGTCTTGAGAGTTCTTTGCGCAGGTAAGTCATACTGCATAATAACAAAAACATTGTTACATTAATGTTTCAATCGTTCATTTCGTTTACTAGATACTCCAACAGAAATTTACAAGAATTTGATATATCAAAGGTGCGAGGGTGTAATCACGTCTCAGGTCAATTTTCCCATAAGGGTCATTTACACTGGAGAGCCAAGTTCTCCTCCCTTTTACTTCCACAGACGTTTGGCTTTACGCTTCAAGACATTTCATGCGTCTCTGTAGAACTCTTCTTTTTCCTATTTCATGTCTTTTCTCTGGTCTTTCTCGCTATGTTCAAGAACAAAATTTCATAATTCTCTTTCTGATTGTACTGGTTAAGATAAACGATTGCAGTCTCGTCTGCTGTACGTGCTTGTCTCTAATCATCAGCACTTATTCCTGCAAGTTAGTTTTTACACCTCTCTTGGCTTCTTTTTGTCAATGATTCTGTGATCCTCATAAAAATTTATTCTATTGACATGAATTTATTCTGCTGCAGCTATAAACTAGATATAAAAATATTAAAATACAAAAATTATTAAGCTTTAGTCTATTTTATTTTTATAGTGCGACTATAAGTACGGCGTCCGTCTAGTTGGATAAATTATTTTTTCCGAGACTAGTATATAGATAAAGAATTTTAGTTATTATAAATTTTAATAAATTCTATAGGTTTTAATTTTTAATTATTACTGTTCGACTCGATTATTTGATTTAAAATATAAATAAAGTTCCTGCGATTTAAAGTGTATGTAAATATACCAGACTTTGTGAGAGAAAGGATTATTATATGAGAATTATAGTATTAAAATAATTGTCCCAAAATTAGTTTATTGTATACTTGTTTTGAAATTTTTACAATAAAAGAAAGTAATAATTAATAATGTTTTTCTATTAATAGACGGATTAATTTGAAATCAATTTATCCCGATTTTCATCATAAAGGACTAAATTTATACATAAAGCATCTAATAGTAAATAAGTATATAAACAAAGAAATAAGGAAGACCATTAATATACTCATTATCTGTATAATAGGAGGAATTATTAAATTGTTTTAAATTATTTTCTTCTTATCTCAATAAATCAAAAATGAATTTCGTTATCAAAATAAGATTATTTTCAAACATTTTCGAAACAATGATTTATTATTCTCATTGAAATTATTTAAAAAATTGGTACGATTGTTATTTAATTAAACAGGAGTATAGAATACAGAATTGTATAATTGTACGTCAAGGGAAAGTTCACTGAATCAATAGTGTCTGTCACTCCCCTAAATTTGCACGTTTGTAGGAAACTCATGTCTATTATTTGCAAACAACACATGAACGCTCCTCTGAAGAAGAAATTAATATTGATTCACCTCTTGGTGAATGCTGTACAGAATATGAAGTCATAATTATAAGTTTATGATTCTCTAAATTTCATCCAAAGACAGCAATATAGTAAATTTTATTCAATTGTATTACAAATATTGATCAAAATTAAACATAATAACATAAAGAAAAGTATTGATTATTAATTTAATCTCTATGGCTGAACTAACGTTTCTTGACCTCTGAATGTTAATTTAAAAGTATTATTTTATTTCTATATAATTTGAGAGAAAAGAAGTCGTGATTTTTTGCATTGAATCAAGAAACCTTTTCTCTCACTCAAGTAAAAATGGATTTTTAATACTCTTGTGCTTGAAACTGGACTTTCTATGCATTAAGGCGTAGAAAAAACTCTGTCAGTTGCTATCTATGTATAGTTTCACTCCATGCCTTAATATTTCTTATAGGCATAGAATGAAACAACATAGAAAAGGACACGCTGAGTAGACATTTGCTAGTGGAGAAAAGGGAGGCATTAATTACCGGAATTATATGTTACTGGGAGTATGGGAAGCTGTCGCGTAATTGTTTTTTTTTTTTTGTAATTTATGCAATCTTGAAACCTTTGCCAGGCTCTACAATAGATGAATTCTCGGTCGACATGAAGGTCCACATATGTTATTCTGTCCTTATCTTTCACATGCAAAAGCATAGGACAGAATAATATATGTCATCATGCAAGTCGACCGAGAATTCGTTTACTGCACGGAAAAAAATCAAGCGTTTTTAATATAGAATGATTCGCTACCTTTATCGCATCCCCACTCTCATAGCGGCCGAGTCTAAATACATACTATTTTAGTAGAAGCGATTACAGCGCTTACCTTTCTACAGTAAGTATCTCTACTCGTTTGACAAGTGTCTCTACTCTTTTAGTAGATTTCTCGTACATTGAACGTAAAGAGTGGGGATGCGATAAAGGTAGCGGAACACTTTATACTAAATTCGCTTGATATTTTTTTCCGTGTGTAGGGCGCCGCTCTCTTAAATTGAATCACTCAAGCTTCACTGATTCATCAGTAAGAAGTGTGCCAATGATTTTAATCAGTGAATTTTCACTGGAAAGACAATGAAATTTCGCTGTTTCTTGGTGGAATTTATTTGAATTAATTATTGAAAATTTGACAGTGTTCCTGAAATTTTTTTGACATTATGTTTTTTACATTCGATTCCCAAGAAAAAATACACCTAATTTTAATATAATAAAGTTTCTGACACTTTCCTGGATCAATTAATGTTTTAAAACATTATATTTAACAGTTTGCATTTATTTGTTTTTAAAAATCACCTTTCACGTTTTTGTAAATTTGACTGTGTTCCTGCGAAATGTTTTTGACATTCTGTTTTTTTGCATTCGATTCCCCAGAGAAAATAGTTAGGTCAGTCAGGGAAAACTCAAGGGTTTTCATAAATATCACTGGAAAATATCAAATGCTCAGTGTTTAAGGAAATTTTGAGAAAAATTAAGATTTGTAAAAAATTTCATTTTATTTGGGATGTGTTTTCAAAGAAAATACTGGGGAAAAAGTCAGGGAAAATCGATATTCAATATTTGTGGCAATTAGTTAAATGCACTAAGGGTCTTCAAGTACTCATTAAATTAAATAATTTAGGTACATGATTGCTTTGAAATAATTTTGCTTGAAAGTCATGACAAATAAGACAAGAGGGCTTACAGATAAAAAACATACGTATTTTAATTTTACAGATAAGTCCTTTTTACTTTTATACACTGAGAAAAACGTTTGGTTTTGACAACAAAACATTTAGTTGAAATAGAAGCAAATAAATTATTTGGTTGAGCCAACCAAATTTTGTTTGCATCAACAAACCTGTTATTCGGACAACTAATTGGTTTATTTACACTGAGAAAAAGAACTTGGTAAATTTTAACGGAATTTGAAGTAAAAGTTGGACCAAAATGCTTTTCGCTTATCTTTAATATTTGTTGATGAGCTACAACTCCACTAGTATAGGCAAATAATATTCCAAGAGCCATGTATATAAGCGCAGGCGAGTAAGTGCGAGGAAGAATATAATACTACGAAATTTCAGGAGCGTTTGATTCAGCGGCTGAGTAGAATCTACCATGCTTGCGTGTGGAACTGCCCACTGAGAGAAATGGATTGTACAAATTTGATGGTTAGGTTCTGACAGTACCAGGTACTTTCAGAGATCTTACTCCGTACAATCCAGATGGTATCCAGTACAACATAGATGTTACTCCGTACTATCTGATGTTAGCCCGTACAATCTAGATTGCTCTCCGTATATGTAGCATTAAAGATTGTTACTGGTACAATCATTATGTTACCCAGTACCATATTTTTCTCTCAGTGCAGCCGGGATATCCCCTCCAAGTTTCAAGCATTCTTGTAACTTACTCTCTAAATATAAATCAGCGATAAGTGAGCCACTTTTTCAAATCAGCGCATATACGCTGAGAATCAGCGGATTTTTAGGTTATGTTTCACTGAAACA
>WNHD01009847.1:0-11704 GCA_011057455.1 Ganaspis sp. Gsp50
TGTTTTTGCGCAGACAAACAGTCCATTTTTGTCTTTCAACTACCTGAAATACATAGATCTAAATATTTTCCGATTCTTCTGATTTTCTATTTAATTTTGACCCTTAATAACCATAATGTGACCTTAAAACAACCTCTGGATGTCCTTTAAAGGTGAAACCAACTTTGGAGTGAGATTTCCCGACGGCAATAACATATGTAATTATTATTATGTTAAATAATGATTTGGCAATTTACAGAAAGGACAGGATGCTTTCCAAGTCGCTTTTGCCAAAAACATGTTATTTTCTTGACATCAATATAATTCGGAGGTAGAGTAGAGCGCGCGTAGCGCGCATTTGTGGTTCTAGTATTATAATTATAAAAATCGTTAATTGTAAAATTTTTGATTATTAAAAGTGTTCAAAAAAATCTGAAAATAGCTTTGAGTTTTTAATATTTGTATTTTATGAAATTGAAATCAAATTTAAATTCACCTACATTATTGTCGATATGAGTTTATCGATTTTTTTCTCGCGTGAATTCTATACCTTACGTTTTTCAATTTTACCGAAAATTTCCCAAAATATAATCCATTCGTTTATTTCGTTAAACAAAATAAGACAATTTAGAATAAAATGTTACTAAACGTAATAATCAAAACAAGTATATTAAAAATTCGCTATTGAAAATACAAAAATTAGAATTAAAAAAAAGCGCTCGATGAATTTTCTTTTTTGTTTAAGAAGAATGTACCCCGAAGAAGAGTCAACAAGAAAATGTAGAGGGATGCAACTTGAGGGTTAAAAAATTTTCCAGCTATCCGTGAAATAGTGCGAAACACCCGTTTTTCGCTTAAAAATGCCGCCATTTTGTAGCTGTATCTGGAGGATGAAAGAAAAAAAAAGAAAAGAAAAATGTTGGAGGCTTGCATTTTATGTGTTAAAAAAGTGTCCCAAATTTGGTTAAGATCGGTGCACTTTAAATTTTACATGATGCGCACTGGTCAATCGCGATTTCTATGGCCTGTAAGGGTGCGCAGTAGTTTCTAATTTTTCTACCATCCTATGGGGAATACATGTATTATACATGAGAGATCAAATTCTAAAAAAAAAGAATTTTGAACTTTTTGTGTTAGTGCTGTGCGGGATCCATCGAGACACACTGAGTGTGCTAAGGCATACTACTGCGTATGTCACAGTTTCGTAGTATACTATTGTCCAAGTCACACCCTACAAAAGATCCGATATAGGAAATGAGATAGACAGCTACAACTATAACGATATGGAAAACTATATCGGTGATTCTCCAGAAACCGGTCACTTTTGAGGTGCTAAATTTGTTTAAAAAAAATCATTTGTAATTTGATTTCTTTTAGAATTTTTATTTATTGGGATCATAGAAGTCATATGTATGTGTTGTTTACAAATGATCAAAATTTGTTTTCTTATTAGAAAGGGAAAATAAAACAACATTATGAAAAATTAAAAAGTTGCATTTCTAAATAACTTGGCACATATTCTAACATATTTTAAAACTATTTTTTTTCTCTGATTTTATTTAATATATTATAAAAAGTCGAAAGTTTAAAGAATGAGCTGACAAGTGTACACACACAAAAGAATTATAAATACAAGACTTATATAACAGAAAAAATGGATTAATCCATCACCAAACTTACTACTAATATTATAAAAAGTTTTGAAATATCACATCGGTTGTAAGGCCAATTACAATTTATTCCATTTAGTTTAATCTTATTCATGTAATTTTCTTCAACAATTTGTTTTTGGTCTCCTAAAAACTCATTTTATCAGAATCTCAGATTCCTTTCGAGGCATCTTTTTGTGCCTCAGGACAATTGGTTTTATTGCAATATCATTTTCTTTTCAACACTTTTTCTTTAAGCTTTCTACAATTAAAGGATCTACCATAATTTTCGATTCCTTGACACACATATTTTTAAATTTTGTCGACGAGATGTTTTCATTTGTTTTCAACTCCTTTGGTTCTTGTATTTTCCATAACTTTTCTAAATTTTAATGATCACGTGGTCGGTTTTACTGACAATCTTAACAGCTTAGTACTTTAAAAGAAATATCATTAAAGTTTTCTTTTTCCCAAACCCATTAAAAACACGCATAGTTCCTTTAAAAGCTTCCAATTCAAGATAAAGTTTATTTTGTTTGCTTTATAACTATAATTATTTATATTGTTTTTATTATAAACAATATTTACATTATTTTTCTTATTGTAAAATGTAAATCTGTTATTTTACTTAAAAACAATTTTTGTATATATTACTATTATAAGTAACCTTATTTCTTTTATGATAAAATCTATTTGAAAATTAGAGATGACTATGGTTGAAACAAAATTTCTGTTCAACACTTTTCAACAATATTTTGTAACAAGAGGATAGTCCTTTTGTCGATTCCGATCGGGAGAAAACCCCAGAGGTCAAGGCAGGCCCCACGGATTTTGGGGAGGGGGGGGGCAAAATCACACTAGCGCCAATACGTCGATTAGAAATCTGAAAGTGTCCACGGATACAAAAGACTTGTTTGTGGAGTATATTGAGGAACAATTCCTCAAGATTCCACAGACAATAAAGTTTGTGTGCTCGGCTTTTGTTAAACGTGCAGAGAAAGCGGTACGCTGATGTTACCTCGTGTAAAGAGAAGGGATAAGGGGCCGGCTTTCAAGTGGTCGTCACTAAAAGCAGAAAGAAGTAGGAGGCGAAATAGAAAAAGGCTGCCTCAAAGAAAAAAATGGAAGAAGAGGATCAGAAGCGTTCTTAAGACTGAGAACGACAAAGGCTGTCAAGATTTCAGCGAAGAGACCCCAGGACTACGCCGAGATCTTGAAGGTGATGAAAACCTTGGTGAGACCGAAGGATTCCGGTACCGAGGTCCTGAAAATCAGGAGAACCCTAAAGAAGGAGGTTTTCCTAATGGTTAAAAAAGGAGGAGAGGCCTATAAATTTGCAGGAGTGTCGACTTTGCATAGAATTGTACTGTCGTGCACCCTGACTTGCAAATACTTAGGAAAGGCCGACAGTACTCACGAAAATGGGATGATTGTTTGCCCAATTTACAAGCAGGAGCTTGACACACTGAGAAAGGCATGGAGATAAAGCTCCTGCAGGTTAACCTAAGGAAGAGTAAGGAGGTACATACCCTCCTAATTCAAACTGCCTTGGAGAAAAGGATCGACGTCCTGTTCTGCACTGAACAGAACAGACAAAACGACCGCAAAATCGGAAAGCACTGCTATTAGAGTGTACAATGATGAACTACGGGTTGACAGGTTCCTGGCATGGCAGTGGGTTCGTGTGGTTGGGGTTGCGGGTATACATACGTGCAGCTGCTGCTTCTCGCCTAACGACCCACTGACAGCTTTCAAAGCCTAAATAGATGAACTCCAAAAGAGACTTACATAGTCCAGGCTAGACGTTCTCATTACCGGAGACTTTAATGCTAAGTCACCGTTATTAAGTCGCACAAGCGACTGGAAGGTCTCCGAGAAATATACTGCAAGTATATCAATACTGGTGGTATCGACATACCACCAGCATATCGAGTTTTCAGTCTCAGTGGGAGATACACGAAGAGGCGTCGCATAGGATTTTCCTGGTCGAAAACGCCACTAGTGGAATACGAAAAAACTTGACAGGGAGAAATTTGGCTGAACCCATGAGGAAACTTAGCTAATCCAGAAATTAGATTGAGTTAAGAGGCCGAACAACTTGGAAAAAGAGGTGCAAGCAGTATCGAGTATTATTACCACCGCTTGCGACGCGTCAATACCGCGTTGTAAAGCCATCTCTGTCAGAAAACGCTTCATGCACTGGTGATCAGATGCGTTGACCTCCTTGCGAAAGGCACGCTTGAAAACAAAAAGGAAATATAAAATAGTAATAGCAAAAGATCGAAGTGAGGCAAGGAGCCTGGAATCGATAGAATAAGTAGCGAGGTCCTAAAACAGGTAATCGTTACTTCAACCCAGATTTTGTTAGACAGCTAGACAAAGTCCCTGTTAGATACGATGGCCAAACTTCTAGAGGACATGGTTCTGCAAACAATGCATAATCACTTCACCGGTGAGAATAGAATAGAATAGAATATCCGATTACCAATTTGGTTTAAGAAAAGACCGGTCCACAGTTGACGCCATTCAGGCGGTACACGGTAGCACTGGAAAAATTTAAACAAAAGTCAAAACATTTCAAATTTTCTTGCGAATCCTGACTGTATTTTGTTTTTAAATTAAGAAAA
The DNA here is from genome assembly GCA_011057455.1 of Ganaspis sp. Gsp50. NCBI lineage: Eukaryota > Metazoa > Arthropoda > Insecta > Hymenoptera > Figitidae > Ganaspis > Ganaspis sp. Gsp50. The sequence goes on from WNHD01009847.1 coordinate 4,256, forward strand.
TCCCAGAACGAAAATATTTTATCGAGAGCTTTTTAAAAAAATATTTTTTAATTTATTTCCGTATTAAATTTTGATTTAAAGCCAGTATGTCAGTAAAAAACATTGACAACATTGAAAAAGAAGTGCTTTTTATTTTCTATTATTGAAAAAATAGAGAGGCAGAGAAGAAGACTTAAAAATTAATGATTCATGTCAAATATCTTGTTTTTAATAAAATGAAGAGAAAACACTTTTTCCATTTGTTTTTAATGTATTTAACTGAAATACTGACCTATTAATCAAACTTCAATACAAATTAAAAGTTTATTTTAAAAATTAATTTTTTTAAAAATCTCTCTATAAAATATTTTCGTTTTGTGATTTTTTTAATCTAAAAATAAAGTATTTCCAGAATCCGTAAGAAAATTTAAAGTGTTTTGGCTTTTGGATTAAATTTTTTCAAGAGTACCGTGGGTAGTGGACATAGTCAGAGAAGGGAAATACAAATTAGGACCAGAGAAGAAGAGCTTATGCGCGTTGGTCGCAAGAGACATACGCAACGCGTTTAATTCCGGTCGATGTGAAGATCTCACTCAGTCGATAAGATATAAAGGAATACCGCCGTACCTGTTGCGGATAAGGGATAATTATCTTTGCGGCAGGTGTGTCATCATTTTTGAGAGAGACATCTGCACTCTTAAAGAAGAGATGCAGCGTGGGGACCCTCAAGGTTCAAGAGTGAGATCATTTGTGTGAAATATATTTGACGATGACTTCATACGAAGGAGCCTACTCGAAGGAGTGGTGATCATCGGCTTGACGGACAACTCGTTGATCGTGTGCGATGCAGAAACTGCAGAAGCTCTTGGAATTCTCGTAAACGAATGTCTGCGACTAATGAATATTTTTCTGGATGCCAGGGTCTTTAAATGGCCATTGAAAAGACCGCTGCTTTGCTGGTCATAGACAGGCGTGGATACGATGTCCCACGAATCGTGATAAACGAATTCGAGGACAGGTGAAGGGAACAGATCAAATATCTGGGTTTGAAGCTTGACGGGAGATAAAACTTCCATCACCACATAGATGCGGCGTCAAACAAAGCCATCGAATATGCAGCTAAATTGACGCGGCTTATGCCAAACATTGTCGGGCCAAGGGAAAATAAAAGGAGACTGGTGGCGGGTATTGCACTCTCAAAGCTGCTGTACGCGACTGCAGTGTGGGCTTTCTTTCTCAGAATCGACAGAAGTGAAACCATTTGTAGAAAGATGCTGTCCGTGTAGAGATTACTACACGTATTATCTCTGCATATTGGTCTGTATCAACGTTCATACGGACGAAAGCAGACCAAGGAAGAACCGCATCCCTAAAGAAGCGAGACCCAGACTCCTTCACAAATGGCAGGAAAGATGGGAGATAGAAATAGAAAGTTCGGAGAAGTCTCCTTATTTAACACAAGCGCTGTCATGTCACGGGTGTTTTACCTCGTGCCTGCACCGTTTTAAGGAGAAGGAGAGCGGGGCGTGTGCTTACTACCAATCCACTGTGGATGACGCAGAGCACACCCTCTTTTATGCAGTAAACGGGACATGGTGAGTCGGGCTTTGTTCGCCGATGTAAACTGCAAAATTAATCCAAGGAAACTGGTTGAGCTGATGACCCAGTCTTCATCATCTCAATTATAAGAGTTAAGGATCTCGATGGACGCAGATAAACGTAAATAGCTTTCTTTCTTTTTATTTTATATTTATATATTTATTTATTTATTACTGTGTTTGATTTGTATTACTTTATTTATTTAATTGTTTTATTGTTCTATTCTATCTTTTAACAATTTTAACCTTTCAACTTTATTTATTTCTTAATTTGTTGTTCCGTCTTTTGCCGTTTTTTATCTATTCACGCAGGACTTCCAAAAGATTGGTCGAAGCCGCTACGGCGGCAGAGTTGGAGCGCCACCCTCGAAGGTAAAAGTCTTCCGACGGTTCCGAGGGACGATAAGGACTCCATAATATGGGTTTTTAGTCGGCCGGTCCGGTAGTATTTCGACGGTATATTTTAGTTTATATTTTTTGTTTTACCAACCCCACATACTCTCGAATTCGGCCCCAAGGGATCTCTATGCAGATTTTCCAAAATATCCCTTAAGCAAAAAAAATAATAATAATCCCGTGGGAGGTACTAGACTCCTATCGGGCACGTTCCCGGGTGGTGGATTGGGGAATGCTTCCGAGCTAGTGGGTGGTAATGGTGAAATGAAATAGCCGACGCAGACTAAAACCAGATAGGGGTGGTACTCTGAAGAATCAACCAAAGAAATTGATGCTCAGTTCACAGGTTTCGGACATAAGTCAGGACCGTGCAGCAGGGTGGACAGATCCTCCACATCCTTTAAATGCGGAGGAGTTGGCCACACTGCTACCAACTGTACAGAAACTGTGCGCTGTTTTTTGTATAGAGAAACAGTGAGGAGCGGCCTGTGACCACGTCTCAGGCAGTAAAAAATATGCCGCATCCCGAAAGGCTCTGGAAGCGGCTAAGAAGGAAGAGGCGCTTAGGCGCAGATAGGATACAGAAAGGAATCCCTGGACTTTCTTGAGGTGTCAAGTGTACTTGAGGTGTACTTTGTGTCCTGGAGCTGCCGAGGACTCCAGTCTCCGTCGGATTCATGACGCAATAGTGCATTTAGAGCAACACCGAAAATGTCCTGGATACCGGCATGGGAGAATCTCTAGGTGTTATCGGAAGACTGCAGCGGTGAGGAAGGTTTAGGGGAGAAGCGGCTAAAACGGCACAGCGGGTAAATCGGCGCACTTGCATTTACAAGAATTTATTAATTTTATAAAAAAAGGAATACTTTTAGCTTCAATATTTATGTATTTCGAGATAGCAGACGCTAAAATTTATTCATCTCATTTCATTTCTGTTAATTAGTTAATGTTTTTTATAAAAAGTTACTTTTTGATGGATTAAGTGTATTTGGAAGGCAGTAGAAAAACATTGTTAAATTGCATTATTGTTATCTATAAAATTATTGTTTGTAAAAAATTTGTTAGTTTGGATCTTTTGAGTAAAATATAGTGACTTGTAAAGATAATTTCAATTAACTTTCACTTTGAGGAGGGGGGGGGGGATATTGTTAAAAAATCGGTTTTTATTCTTTTGCATATTCTTGTAGCAGTACAGCTCAAACGTATTCCAGGAAAGTTTCAAGTCATTTGAAGAATAATTATTAAAGTTATAGAGTTTTACATGCATTTTGAATAAAAATGTGCCAAAAAGAGTAAACTTCTTCGAGTTCCAGAAATTTGATCAAACTATATTCTAAAAGCTGGATTTCTAACGATTTCTAACAATGCTTTTTCAGTTGCACACATCTTTATATTTTTTAACATGAAGTTCCCAAAATGTTTTTTAATAAGTGCCTAATAATGTCTAAGAAGAGTTTTTCTAAAAACTTTTTCCGTTGCTTTAAAAAAAATCACAAAAAATGACCTTTTTTCTGCCTTGTGGACCATATCCCCTAACCCCTTAAACAAAGTTTATTTTTGCACTCTCACGTGCGGCTAAAATGGCGCAGTTATAGTTTTTGTCAATCACTTTATAAATATAGTTCAATACAACATTTTGTAATTAAAAACTTACTTTATTTTCTTTATCCTTAATAAAAAGATTCTTCTAAGACCATTATTGTATAATTTTATAATCATTTATCCTTTTTTTACGAATGTAAAATAAATAATAAAAATAATGTATTTAAAAGTTGTATTAACTTGATTTATAAAACGTTCTTCAATCTATAATAATTAATCATTTACATAATGTGCACCGTTTTACCCGCCACTCCCCTAATGGGTATTCTCATGAGCAAGTCCCACAATATTCAGTGGGGTATGCCTCGGCATTCGTGTCATCTTTTTGACGTGAATTCCTTGTCATGCTTCCTGTTTCTGCGTAAATGCATTTGCCAAGATATCACTAAAAAGATGCAAGATTTTACAATTTTCAAATTGACATATTTTGTATTTCTTGATAGAACATAACAAAAATGCTTAGAAATTATAAAAATATAGCGCAAATACTTCTAATTTAGGAACCGACTGAAAAGCTCAATTGGAAAATGTCTAGGGTTTTGCTGTCGTGGATCGAGAGTTCGCGTCCGTTAGCCTGGAGTTTTTTTTCCGGCATGTGAGATACTTAGAGCGGGAGATTTGACGTTGAGTAGTTGTTTATTTGATATTTCGAGACTTCGAAATCATGCATCCAAGACTCAAATGTCGATAAATGGGCTTTGTTCAGTTAAGGTTTTCCGTAGTTCCCCTTAACTCTGGATCGAAAAGGCCATGTGAATGCAAGTAATTCTAATTAAAGTCGGCTACGGTCGCAAGTTAGGGGGGAGCGATTGGGACTTATAGAAAAGAACTGTGGGGGTTTATATGTTAAAAAACCCAAAAGGGTATAAGTAGAAGGATAATAAAATAAAAAAATAGTTCTTATTTGGTAAGCTTCAATTTATTTCAATATTCTTTTTACAATTGGAATTAGAATTAAATTTCAGGAAAACTTTTCAGGCGCCTGGCAGTTTTTCTTATCTGTCCGGACGCCGCAGATGAACTTCGATGCCGTGATCAGCTCACAGCTAGCTCGATGTGAGAGCGAGAGAGATATAACTACTGGTCACGGCTACCATCGATACGGGAGAAAGGGGGTCAAAGCTATCACATCACTGACAGTTAATAGCAATTAAAACACTATATCTAATTGGTAAACATTACTAAATAAAAGTTCTTTATTAATCCGCAACAATTTCCGTCGAGAATACACAGTTCGGGAATTGCAAGTCCAGAATTGCTTAAGCCCACTTGGTGATGGTCAGACGACCGGCGTCTCAAAGTGTCGGCGTCGGTCGGCAAACGGCCACAATTTTTGGAACAAATTCTCGATGTTCTGAGCCAGCTGGCGGTGCTCACGCACAACAGGTCCGTTTAGTTAGGCTTGCTGCTAACAGGGTGCGCCACCGCCGGGTGTAAGTGACCGACGAACTCCCTTGGTTTGAAATGTCCGGGAACTACTTTCTGGAATGATTGGCACTTTTGTCTTGCTTTTCTTCCAGTGCCGATTGACCATTTTATATAATTCGTTTTAATTAACCACTTGGCCGACGGAAAACCTATATTTAGGCTTAATTGCTGGATTTGCCAAACGCTGGTAGCATACAGGTTAACAAAATTGAAATAAATAAATATTAATAGTTCTTCGAGAAGTACGGGTCGGCGGTTTTTCTTAAAGAACACAAATGGACTTCTTTATAAATTCAAATACTTTCAAATACAAAACAGGATATACCGAAAATTAGTATGGAAATCAAAAAAATAATAATGGTTGAGTGTGATTCCGGTCAGCGAATTGCGTTTCAATTTATTTTTGTTTTAAAATAAATCTAACTTTAAAGTGGTTCTTCAGCAAGACCACGGTGAAACCACTTTTGTGACGGGTTTACCAAACACCACGTCACAACATGTAAGAGCCGATTTTTTAAAAAATTTGTTAACAATTAGAAACGTTTAAGCCAATTAAACATTTTTTAGTGTATGACTGTTATGTTCTTTAAAATTATGCTTTCTTGGTTTATATTACATAAAATTTATGTAAAAAGTGAAAGAATTGAAAAACGGTTGTTGATATAATAGTGCCATTGTTATGAACAAATTATAAATAATCATTGTAGTGAATTGTTACTATTATCATAAAAATGAACGAAACCTACTACTAGGGGTTTTTTTCAGTAGCTGATCACGAATCTGGACTCAGATTCTAAAAATTGAAAATTGCGAATCCAATATGACGGATCAGTATTTTTAAAATGGAATGAAATTTGCTTGAAACCTACATCTAAGAGGTTCTTATGGTCGCTGATTACGAATCTCAAGTCAGGTTTTTAAATTTTTAAATAGCTGATCCAATTTTACTGATCAATTTTTTTAAAAATGATTTGAATTTGCTTGAAAACTACGATTAGAGTATTTTTGGGGTCGCTGATTGCAAATCTGAATTCAGATTCTTAAAATCGAAAATATCGGGTGTTTTTTGCTGAGTTCCATTGTCTCTCAGAACTACGGGAGGTTTTTGCTGAGTTCCCTTGCCTCTCAGAAAATCGATAGTTTTTTACTTAGTCCCCTTGCCTCCAAGGATATCGAATTTTTGTTCAGCTCCTTTACTTTTAAGTAAAATTTGTATTTTTTATGCATAATCTAGCAATTCTTTTACACGTGAATCAATAACGTGCGTTCGATTCTATGGTTGACACCTAAGGCTTGAATTGTAAGGATCATACGATATTAAGAGCTTATTTAACAATTCGGTATTTGTAGAAATTCTACAGCACTTTCTAGTATTAAATTCTTTGTAGCGTTTAATGTCCTTGTTACGTAATTCTTGTGCTTCGTCTTTTAAGATGCCTATTAGAATCAAGAAATGCTGAATTATTTCTGAACCATGAAATAGGATCTTGTTATAGGAGTATGATTATAGGATTATGATAATACCAATCATAAAGTTGGATGTATAAGTTTGCTGTTTCTTTGGTATAATCATCAAATTTTATTATCTCCACATTAAGTCTATAATCCAGGGTTTGCAAAATTATTCCAAATCTCTCAATCAATGTTACTTCGACTTCGATAATTTTAGCTGATAATTGTGGGTCGCGGAAAAAATTTCTTGCAGTATTTCCATTATTAGATGACCCTGAACCCTGTTTTGTATAATCTACAAGAAGATCAGATTTTTCTCTAAACTCCTTCTGAATCTTTCCTTTTGTTTCTTCAACTTTTAATTTTTCTTCAACTGATCAAGCAGACCACTTACAAAATTCTAATCGATATTTTAATTTGAAGAATGTACTCCATAAGCAAAATCCAAGCACGCAGACTTAAAATTCCATATTTGGGGCATTATTCCTGAACTGCCCCAGTCAAAAATTAGAATCTCTTGTAACTTTGGTAAATTGTTGCCCTACAAGACAGTATCAAATCCCTGCAATATTAGCTCTTTTGAAAAAAATTTATATAAAGTAGGGGGGGTTGAAGTTTTGACGTTTTGAGTCAAACCGTCATTTTCGATTCCGTATAATTCGGGTCAAAAAAATCGATTTTTTAACAGTAGTCTTAACTTATACTACTACTATCAGAGAATACTCTCCTAAAATATCAGATCAAAATACAATGTATTTTGCGAGTTACAACTTGTAGAACGTCATGAGTCGCGCGGCCAGGGCGGACGTGCGGACTACTGTAGCTCCGCCTGGCGCGTGATCCTGGTCATGGTCTCTATTATTTTTTATAATTTGTCTCGCTCGTCTACTATTAAACTTACCATTAAAATTTCTATTTATCTTTAAAATGTCATCCTACCCGAAAAGCTCACATACCAAAAATAGTCGTGCATCGAGGCCGCGAAAAAGACATT
>WNHD01009853.1:0-13090 GCA_011057455.1 Ganaspis sp. Gsp50
AAACATTCGTTACCAGTCTTGAAGCAAGCCATGTTGACGGTGGATTGAAGGCTGTTTCAAGCTTTACTAACCCAGCCTGGGTTACCAAGCTAGAACCAACCTTCAATCCATCGTCAGTCTTGGTCTTTCTCACCTGGGTTAAAGTAATGTACTTCCCCTTTTAAATGAATTTGTAATCATGGGCTTGCGAATGAAGGGCTTTATTTATTTATTTGTTTATGCTGAGTTTAGACCTCTGCTTTTTAATTAAGCACCTCAACTGTCAAAAGACATTGTTGGGTTTGAGAATGACTTTTTTATTCTAAACAATCATATCGGAGTTCTTCACTTTTTTTCATAGATTTTTCGTTTCAATTTTTTAATTAACTTCTTGTTATTGCTATTTACTTTGTGAGTTAGGAATTCTATTTTTTATTCAAAAAACCAACGGAATTAATTTTAGACCTACAACAATAAAGCATTTACTATTTGTTGAAAAAAATCTGTATCTGTCGGCTTTTTTGCAACTATAAAAGTTACATTATTATTCTTTAAACCATTTTTTGTTTATTCTAAATTTATAACTCAGCTTTTGAATCAAGCACCTCATCTTTGAAATGAATTTTTAATCCTGGGTTTGGGAATTAAGAAATCTGCATTTATTTATTTGTTTATGATTTCAGAACTCTGCTTTTTAATTAAGCACTTCAACTTCGAAATTACATTGTTAGGTTTTAGGATGACTTTTTCATTCTAGAAAATCATCTCGAAGTTCTGCAATTATTTGCATAGATTTTTCTTTTTAATTTTTTTAATTCACTTTTTGTTATTGCTGTTTACTTTGTAAGTTCAAAGAAAAAGGTATCGGTGTTCTTTAATTTTATTCTTAGACCATTTTTCAGTTTTTTATTTAACTGTTTATTCTTGCAACTAATTTTGTAAGTTTAATATTTCGTTTTTTAATTAAAATCGTTCTTTATAAACTTCAGTCCACTAAATACATACATTTTTTTTAATGATTTAAACCTGCATTTATTTTCTTACGTTATTTTCTGCTTATCCTTTGTGCAATTTAAGAATTTACAAACAACGCATTATGAGCTGCGAAGAGAAATTATCTTTTAAATTTAAGTGTTATGTAACATAACGGAGAAAAGCATATAGATTTTCTAATGTTATGAATAAAATTATTAAAAACTTTGTTTTGTATCATTTTTCATTTTTGTAGTCGTACAGGTAGAAACATGAATTAGTTATAAAGATAATTTTCAAAAAACACAAACAAAGTCTGCAATTTTTACTAACATTGGAAATATATATTTCATTTTCAAGTAGAAAGTTGCAAAATTATTGTCTTACAACCACAATAAAAAATTGCTTCAATACGACAGAATATGTTCTTATGTTTCCATTTTTCTAATCTACCTTTTCATTTTTCATATTTAAGTAATCCTTTCAAAATATACATAAATAATTGCATTCTTTTGTGCTTTGTACCTTTCATGATTTACATTTCGCTTATGTACATATTAATTGACATTTCTTGTCAATTCATTATTGTAAAGATTTTACAATTAATGCAACTAAAGAAACAGCATATTTTACTACGAAGTTTGAAAAGCATATAATTATTTATTTATACGGCAATTGCCAGTATAAAAATTCGATCTTCATTACATGTGAGCATGTGAAAAAGGAAAAATTAAAATTAGTAAACAATTTGTGTTCAAGAAATATTGACGTTATTTCAAACTATATGTGTACGTCCGCATAGAAAGGGCCCACTTTGGCACTATTGGATCTATCTACATGAGCATATTCTTGATTAAATTCGGAACATTTTGAGAGGCCTCAGACCTCTCTAGATGAAAAATTCATTAAATTGAAAGAATTCAAAGTTAGAAGTGTCAAAAACCTAATTTCGAGAAAAACGAGTTTAAGGTTCAAGTTTTCTATTAGCTCCCACGTTCATTAAAAAATAAAAATAAAATTTTAACGTGTTTTTAATTAGGACAAAGTTGTAATAAATACATGATTCGAAAGAACACATTTGATATTTTGTTTTTCAGCAATAAAAAGAAACTCGAAAATTTTAATTTTTTTTAAAAAATTGCAAATGTTTCCTAAAATAGAAACAACAAAGTTAGTCCTTTCTATTCGGACGTGCACATATAAACTATTTACGAACTTTGATCTTAAGGGAATGTGATGGAAAATGACGTAGCTGGTTTGCCATAAGTCAAATTTTTTTGGACGTTTTACTCTTAAATCAATAAATACTTGGTTATGACAATTGGTATACATTTATAAAATATCATCAGAATAGGCTGACTGGTATCAATTTATTAAGAATTTTAATTAAAAAGGTGTATTCTATAAAATTACTTGTTACACTTACTTAATTATTCGGAATTTTATTAAAAAGCTTTTAAAGAAATTATGAATAAATTCATACCAGACAGCCCATTCTGATTATATTTTATAAATGTATACCAATTTTCATAACAATATGTATATGATTTTAAGAATACAACGTCAGAAAAAATTTGTCTTGAGGGTCAAGAACGTCATTTTCACACACATTCCCTTATAAGAAGTCCTTCCTAACGTGAACAGTTTTTTCAAATCAATAACCTTTGTACACAAATTCTTTCCCAATTATTAGGTCACTTGTGATTTGATGTTTACATTAATATAAAATAAATATGTTAAAGTTATATTTATTTTACAATACAAAATAAATATATTAAAGTTCTATTTATTTTATATTAATGTAAAATAAACGTAATACAAGAAGAACGTACTTTATTTAAAAAAGTTATAGAACTACCAACATTGTATACTATTTCTAATTATAATATTAATAATATTAATAACTGTAATAATAATTCAAGAAAACACGATAATGATAACAGTAATAAACCCATCTATAAGATACGTGAAACATCACTAAGCAAAACATTACAATAAATGATAATGCAGCGTAAAAAAGCTTGTGAAAACAAAGATCTTCACTTATAATACTTATATCTAATTACATCCTAGTATTAATTAATTATTAAAATCGATCTAACATGATCATTATTAACTGTTGGCAAACTCTCACTTCACAGGTTGAAAGTGAATTTCTTCCTGAGCTGCAAACATTTATCTCCTTAACTTCGATGACATGTCACACAAGATGAAAAATGTCATACTTCATTTTTATTCATTACTAGGTAATCGTCTTCATGTTCCGTAGTTTCCTGAAAATCAATTATACTTACTTAATGAAATAGTATACACAAATATGTACAATTTAAATACACTTGTCCCCCGGCTTGTTACTTAATGAAATAGTACATAGACATATTTATAATTTAAATAGATTTGTCCCTTGGACCTTTTGCATTCGATGCTTTTACACACTTACTGAAGTGACATAATTTTATCTAATGGATAAACTGCACAATTTTCTCAAAAATGAAAAAGAAAAAATGAAACAATACATATTTAGTTTAATTAAATATAAAAGGTCTGTGACATTAAAAGAAAGCGAATACCGAAACATATCGATTTTTAATTTCATGCCATGCAATTTTTATTTGACGGATTAATAACAAAACATGAAGTTTTGTCCTCATTCAAAAACCAATCACAATAAAAAGTGATCGTTAGATGTTTTTGCAAAATACATGAGAGAATTTGGTCCTAAATGTGTAAAAGATACGAGAGTCCAGTGTATATGAAATCATTAACTTTATTTAAAATAGACAATTTCATTTTAGAACAGTTTAATTAGAAATGTTCAACTTCTATGAGCTTATACACTTTATTCCTTTACATTACATTATTTCACGCTTTATTACATTCTTATTGGAAACTATGAAACATATGTGACCTGGACAGTTAAAATGTCCGAAAAAATCGATTTTTACTTTTTTGTTGATTCTTATCTAGAAGATGTGCTCTTTTCAATGTAATAAACCGCGCGTTACTAGCTTCATTACTTTTTTTTTTACAAATGCGCTTCAAAGAAGGACTTCACTATTAAAAAAAATCGTGAAAATTGTCAGTAAAAAAGAAGTCTATAAAAATTGATCGGATTTGTTTAAAACTCATTACTCGGGGGTTTTTGAAGTAGCTGATTACGAATCTGGGATCCGATTTTCAAAATTTAAAATGGAGGATCCAATATGGCACCCAAAAATTGTAAGAATCATATTCGTTTAAAACATATTGAAAGTTCATTACATTTGCTTAAAACTCGTTACTCGGTTTGGGGTCGTTGATTACAAATATTGTGCCAGATACATAGAATTAAAAATGGCGAATCCAATATGGCTGACAAGAATTAAAAACTATTGGAAAAACATGTTCATTTCATGAACATTTAGCTGCTTCCTCATAGAGCAAAAAGTAAACTAACATACGGATCGATTTGTTTCTTAGTATAGAAAATTTTCCCCAAAGGAATTATCATTACAAAAATACAATTCTAAAAGTTATATCAAAAAATGTAATTTTAAATATAAAAAATGATTAAAATGTGACCTTTTTCATACAATGTTAGTGAAATATATATTCTACATGGGTAAATCTATTTGCTTTTTAAGGGCATGTGATGGAAAATGAAGCCGGTGGTCATGTGACCTATAATCAATATTTTCCCGCAGTTTTACTCTTAAAATAATAAAGAATATTGTTATGAAAATTAGTATACATTCATAAAATATCTTCAGAATGGTCTGTCTGGTGTGAATTTATTATTTAATTATGAATAATTTTGTCCAAAAGTTACTTTATAAAATTATAAAAAATCAATTAAGTGTAACACGATATTTTATAAAATAACTTTTGCACAAAATTATTTATAAATTCATATCAGACAGACTATTCTGAAGATATTTTATGAATGTATAGCAATTTTGATAACGATATGTTTATTATTTTAAGAGTAAAACGGAGGAAAAAATTTGCCTTATAGGTCACTTGACCACCTACGTCATTTTTCATCACATGCCCTTAATGTAGCAAATTTTTCTTAAAGTAACGATTATTAGAAAAATACAATTTTAAGAGTTATAATAAAAAATGGAATATAATATAGAAAGTTTTTTCAAAAGAAACTACCATTAAAAAGAGGTGATTTTTAAAATTTATATTAAAAAATGTGATTTTAAACGTCAAAATTCGTTAAAAATTATCATTTACTTTGTTAAATCTTGGTAAAATATATACTTTATATAGGTTAATCGATTCGTCTCGATGCAAGGAATCGAATTTTTTCACTCATGAATGAAAATTTTTATAAGAGAAAAAATTTTGTGTAAAAAACTGTATTTTTTAAGGAAGAAATTAGCTGAAAAATGTTTAAGTGCGTATTTTTAAAAATCCCTCGGACTGTTCTGAGATTCCTAGGAGTGTATTAACTCCAACAAATTTCATTAAAATCGGTCAAAGTATTCGAAAGATATCGAGTCGATAAAAAAGAGTGACAAACATACAGACAAACACATACATCTGAACATTTGCTTCAAACTTCGTTTTTGTACTTTTTAGATGAAAGTGAGTTGATTTCGATTATTTTTGGAAAATCGAAAATCGGCACGATTACAAGGTTTCCCTATCATGAAGCAATTATTCGGATTTGCTTGAAATTCGTTACTCGGGGGTTTTTGGGGTTGCTGATTACGAATATTGGGTCAGAGTAACGAATTTCAAGCAAATCCGATTATTTTTAAAATGTTGTCTGCCATATTTGATCCGACATTTTCAATTTTATAAAACTGACATTTTAATTGTATTCTGCGACGACAAACCCCTCGAGTAACAAGTTTCAGATAAATGTGATGAACTTTCAATATGTTTCAAGCGAATCAATTTGATTTTCAAAATGTTTGGGTGCTATATTGGATCCATCATTTTGAATTTTGAAAATCTGATTCCAGATTTGTAATACAGCGACCCCAAAACCCCTCCTGTAATGAGTTTCAAGCCATTTCGACTTTCAGGAGCATCAATATCGACTGGTTAACTTGAAAGTTGTTTTTCTTGAAAACTTAATTTGGTACGTAAGGTCCCTTTTGACTGTCCAGGTCACATATAACTATTTTTTAAATTTATGAACTTTAATTTGAAACAATAAACTCGTTAGGGACAAAAAATGTAAGATTTTCTTTTAAACTCTTAAAAACCACGATTTAAAAATTTTTGAAAACACCCTATGTATACTGGAATTTATTTATATATAATTTGATAACCAATATACCGCCAATAAACCTTTCAACGTAAATAAAACAGTACAATGAATTTTCTTTTACAAGAATTATACTCTAATAAAGAATAAAGAAACACTTCACCCTGGAAGTCAATAATACACTATAGGTACATTTGAACCAGTGCAATTTCACTGATTAAATCAATACTTATTGACTGTCGATAAAACAGATTGTAAGGGAGACCGGGGTTAAAAGTGCTGGGGGTAAGTTGTGCCAATAGGTATATCTCAAAAACTAAAAAAGATAAAAATAAAATTGAAGTTCAAAAATAAATATTTAGCGCCTGCGCATCGTTGGCAGCCATTTTAGTATGTCTGCTACGCTAAATGATCAGTTGTTAGTATCTTGGTGCTTTTGCGCCACGTCAGTAAATATTTTCCCAAATATAGTTTTCGGTCTACTTTATAAAATTTTGACGCTATCGATGCGAATTTTTCACTAAAATGATTCAAATTTATCTAGAAATTCTTATTGTATAAAAATTTTCTGTTTATTTAACCGGCTTTTTAATATTTGATAAAATGTGAATCTCTTCGCAACGGGGTTACACTACAAAAACTGGTGTCTTGGAGTCTTACCGGAAGACGTTTAGACATTTTTAAATGTCTTAAACACTAAATATCTTAAATTATAAGACACCTTTTGCGTCTAAAAACGCAAAGAAGACATTTAAGTATCTTATACGAAGACACCAGTTCTTGCAGTGTAGAAGTGCCGTTCGCTCGGGTCTGGTTCTGCCGCATGGTGCCGCAACTGCGGCAATCATAAATTGGTTAAATGTATTCTTTGTGAAAATTGGACACATTTAAAATGTATAAAGAGCAAAATAGTGTTAGTTACATTTGTTCTAATAGCGATTCAAATTAATTCCATTTAGATTGAATATTCCCACATTATGTTTTACTTAATACGTTTTAGAAATGATTTATTAAGCTATTAGATAATATATAATATTTCTTTTACTCTGAATATATAAATATTTATTTGGAAAAACTATTTTAAAAGACTGATTGACTATAATTTATATAATACAAGTCGGAGAACAAGTATTAATTCTATTAAAGCTGTACCAAAATCTAGAGTTTTTGCGTTTGTTTAAAAAAATTTTAAATGTTTATAATATTATAAAAATACTCGGAAAAAAAGGAATGGTTGTGCCAACCATATATATGGATAAATACGTCCCATCCGTATTCTACGGTTGACACATCCATATATATGGTTAAGCCAACTATTTATATGGATGTACCAACTTTTGATATGGTTGTACCAACCATAGACATGGATGTGTCAACCATCCATACCATTTTTTTCCGTGTATGATAGTAGAGGCTGACTAGTTATATAATTTTATAGAAATTAAGTCAGAGGACGATTAAAGCGGTACAATAACCTAGAGTTCCAGTGATTGTTTAAAAAAACTTTAAATATTTATATTTGATTAATAAATTATAATAAATCATACATGTCAGTTATTTGGTTTTTTTTTCTATTAAAAAACCTTTGCCTTAAATTAAAATACCAAGCATTTTGAACAGCACAACGGATTCCATGGATCGGCACAACTTACCCCACAGCGGGGTCAGTTGTGCCTCGCGTCGCCTCCTTGCACAAAATCAAATTTTTATCAAAAACTATTGTAAATCTTAAAAATTTAAAAATGGATTAAAAGACTACATTAAATTCTGCATTAAATAATCCATAAATTAAAATTAAAAGTTATTACTTTGCACGTTTTTTACATCATTTTCTCACAATCAGCACGTTCAACACCACGCTCTCCTAATTGAAAAAAGTAGCACACTGCAGATTTAACACTTTAATCTCAAAATAGGAGAAAGAGGTTGCTATGGAATGTAACTGTTAACTTTTCAGTTAGGTAAATTAAGTACGATTTTTTGAGCTTTCAGGTATACTCTTTCGATACACCTATGCTTCTATTCTTTTTTGTTAAATTGTTTGAACTTTTGCTTTTATTTGCTTTGAAATATCTAAAACATTGGTGGAGTAAATCGGCACACGCGGACGGTGGGGCGAGCGGATTAATGTAATTCATATTTTTTTTGTAAATAAATATTAAATAAAATTATTTCTCATTTGAGGAGAAATATTTTCAAACAATTTTTTGTTTACTTTTAATAATAAATAGATACTTACGAAAATAAATTCTTTGCATTAATCTATAGGTTACGCGCTACAGCTATTACTCTCTTCATAGGTAATAATTATAAATGTTCTTTTATTTCTTTGCATATTATCCAATCGCAAAATTTATTCCTTGATCAGCCAGGCAATACTGCAACTTAACAGAAAAACAAAGCATTATGGGCATAACCAAGGCTGTGGGAATGACTGAAATTCTACTGATAATCAGTTTGTAAACTTTTTTTAATGATTAGAAGTACGCTTATTTAATTTGTTAATAATTATATAAAAGCACAGTTTCAAGTATAATAGAAATTAGTAAATCTCTACTGAATTAAAATTACAGAAAAAAATATAATCACAAGGAAAAAGACATTAAAAAATTAAGAAAGGAGAAAAAACGTATTTGAAAGTGATTACTCACAAATGACATAACGCACAATAAAGTAGGCTCATGACCTTTACCCGGAAGCCATCATGAAAATAAAGTTTTTATTTTATTGTTAAAGACAGTGGTTAATAATTTTTTTTTATAAAAAGTAGGATGGATGCACTCGTAATTTAAATTAGTTAAAACACTAATTTTCAAATAGTGACTAAATTTTAGCTATTTTCGAGAAACTAAAGTTCAGTATTATCAGCAAACTAAAAGCTATAATTCTGCAATTTTTTAAACAAATTAACACTGTTAATTTGCTACTTTTGTTCTAACAGAGCTTGAGTTTGCAACTTTTGATCTAATAGAACTTTTTTAAAAGTTAATTGATTAATTTGTTCAAGGGATTGTGCAAATTGTAGTTTGTCATTTGTTTGGACTTGCTTTTTATGAGCTCGGAAAATTGCAAATTAAAAGAAAGTCGAAAATCTTTATAAAAGCTCTATTTGATCAAAATTAAAAAAAGAACAATTTTTATTGGTTTAATCTATATTGTACAAATTATACTTTCTAGTTTATTGTTAGTACTGAGCTTGAATGAGGTAGAGAAAGTGCCAAAAAAGTAGAGAAAAGTTACAAATGTGTAGCTCAACATTGCAAAAAGTGATCTCTTAGTTTAAGATACTTGTACGCAGAAAAAAAGTTAGCTATTCCAGCTAAATGGATTTGCTATTAGATGGATATCTAATTATTAGCTGTAGTAACTAATAATTAGCTGCTACAGTAAAGTTTTTAGCTACTACAGCTAATTCTTAGTTATTACAGCTAAATAATTTGGTATCCATATTATAGCAAACCCATTTAGCTGGAATAGCTAACTTCTTTCTCCCTGTGTAAGACATCAGTTTTTGTTGTAATTTATAAAACTTTGCATTTCAACAATATTAGTTTGTTTAATTATTGTAAAAATTATAGTTTTTAGTTTGTTGTTACTACTGAGCTGTTGGAAGCTTAAAAATGTTCAAAATTGAGAAAAAATTCTAACCCTCTAAATTTATTTCATGACAAGTTGAATTTTAACAATATAAGTTTGTTTAAACTTTTGTAAACATAACAATTCTTAGTTTCCTGTGCTTTAAGCATATTTGTGTAATGATTTCAAGTGATTCTTCGCATAAAAACCAATATTTCTTAAGTTGACAGATAAACACTGAAAAAGTTCGAATGAGAAGCAAGCAACTGAGCTTAGAATACGACGCAACACTGTTAAGCAAACATTGACTACAGGTATATAAAATTTAACACACATGTATTTTAAATTTAATGCACATGTATATAAATTTAATACACGTAACCGGATTTTAATATACCTGTAGTGAATGTTTGCTTCACACACATGTATATTCAATTTAATACACATTTTTTTAACAGTGCAGTCGTATTCGACTTCTACTTTTGTGGATTTAAAGTTCAGATCGCAATTTTTAGAATTATTTTTTTCAAAAAAAGTGCATTTCATTAATCGAAAGTGCACCAAAAAAATATAGAAATTTATAAAGGAATGATTTTTTTATATTATCAAGAGTGAAAAATAATGAAAGTCAATGGTGCCGTTTCAAAAATGAACAATCTAAATCACCCAAATGTCTTCTCATCTTTTTCTATCCATTTTAAGTACAAGAACGGTTAATCTCTTTCAATCATTCTGATCCTAAGTAAAAGAATCCTTATGAAACTTACAGCAACTATTTCTTAAATTGTTTACAACGATTTTCAATTTAATCTGCTTCTAAATCATTTTTAGTATTTCTATCCATTTTCCAGCAAATCTTTCGTCAATAATTTCTGATACTTTTTGAATTAATTTAAAATGAAAGAACAAGCTAATTCTTTTTACTAAGTTTGCTTCCTATCTTAATAGATCTTTTTAAAATTCTGAGAATACATCTTTATAGATTATTTAGATATCGAGCACTACAAGTTTAATCTATTATTAATCTAAATCTGTTCATACTTCTTCGACATAAGAAAATTTTTAAAAATTGACAAAATAATAGAAATTTCAAAAATTTATCATCTTTTAATTTAATTTTAATTGTTTGACAATTATGAACAGAAGTTGAAACAAAACATTGTAAATAGAAGTAAATTAAAACAATTTCAAAAAGACACAAACGGATAGGTGTTGAGACAAATTATTGAATGATAAAAATGAATTTGGCTCTTTATCTTAGTTGATTACGTCCTCGTAGACTTGTTTTGTTTCACTCGTAATTATTAGGACCATATTTTCGAGCTTGCGAATTTTTAAATGCTGCATGCATAGAATTTCTTCAGGTTATTTAATAATGAAGTATATATGTTGATTAATACGTTATGTCACTTAGGAAATTAAAAAATATTTACTACGGATTAAAATAAATAGAAAGAGATAAACATTTCAAGTTAAACATGAACTAAACTGTGTTTTGGGAGGGATAGAAAAATCCTAATCCCTTTCCCATAATTTTGCCATCTTTTTCTACCAGCCGGGTGGAAAATATCCCTGCTCTACACCTGTAAACGTTATATCACTTGTGAAAATTTTTATTCATGCTATAATCATAAAAAAAATTATTTTACGTGATTTCTTTTACATTTTCCTATCATATAAATAAACATTTGCATGCATATGTATATATTTTACCTTTACCTTCCACTACTGTGATTCCTTAGGTCATGTTAAATTGGCATAAAAGAAAAAGTAAATTATGCATCTAGAGGAGAAGAAAGAAGATTAGTTTGAATCCACGATAAGAAAATCGCTGTGGCTCACGAATTGCATATAATTATCTTTTTAAGAACTGTAAATTAAATTAATGAGTAATTTATTAATTGCATCAATAGACCTATATCTACGACTACGTACAATTCATTAATATAACACAGAAGAATTACATAGTCATAGAAATTTTTCTTTGCTTGTTATAAAACGAGAAACACAACTTATACAATAGATAATATACCATTAATAATAATATTAATAATAATAATAATAATAATATACATTATAATAAATCATATTTATTACTTTATTGCTTTTTTAGAAAGATTTGTTTAATTGGAAATAAATTGTTACAGTCTTGACGTAACTAGTAAAATAACCCTGTAAAATCCCAAATTTTTTTATAACGTTCATATGTGTTGTTACTTTTTATATTTTAGTGTCCACAGTTTCAGCTTATTCACAGCTTTTATATCAAGCGATTTTTATTTTATCATAATGCATAACTCATTAAGTTTATGAAAGTACTAAAGTCATCAATGACATAACTCAATATTCAGGAACAGTTTTTTAAATTTGATACCTGCTAATATTTTGGAAATTGAATTTCACCCAGTAGGCACACAACTTGTGCCCACGACAAGAACATATTCAAAATATGATTGTCGGAAAAATTTGTTTTGGTTTTCAGAGTGCATTCTTGGTATATGACAATTTATGTCAATTGACCATGACAATTTACGCAGGTATAATCTTTAACACTTTAACGGCTTCATTTACATAGCGATCTGAAGTTTCGATAATATTCAGTGGTCTGTCGTTATAACAGTATCAGTAAACTTTGAGTTTAATAAGAATTTTTATTAGTTAATATGAGAAATCGGTGTTCACCCAGTGGGCACGCAACGTGTGACCACGACAATAAAGTGTTCAAAAAATTATTGTCGGAAAATTTTTGTTTTGTTTTCATTGTGTATTTTTTGTATATGACAATGTATGGACATTTATTCTACATGAAAAGAAAATCGATTTTTGATTGCTATAGTAGCCTTAATTCTTAATGCGCTATAAAACTTATTTTCGTTAATAATTTTATTATTAACATTATACATAGTAAGTATTTTTACAGTTTCGACAGTTTTTCGTAGAACCACTAATACTATTACCTCTCTTCGATAAGAACCAAAATCAAGGTAAAGAATATTCTCTTTATTTTCTTGATCAAAGGCTGTGTCAGGCCGTGTATGACGTAGAAGTAACAATCTTTTTAATTACTTTTTTGTGCTCCAATAGTAATTCATTTTCTATGCTTACATATATGATTTCAGTTAATCATTTCATTGTATAAATTGTGCTCTCATATATTATGTATTTATTTGATTCAAATTTTCCCAGAATTTTTGACGTCAAACTTATTTGCCAATCAGAGGGAACATTCACTTGGTTTGTGAACAAGATACCTACTTAATCGACGCGTTTGAAAATTCGGGAACTCGGTAATTTCAACCCAGATGACAATTTAATATTATTTGAAAAATTGAAAACTGTGAAAAAATTTTGGACATT
>WNHD01009858.1:0-11858 GCA_011057455.1 Ganaspis sp. Gsp50
CTACTGCCTGGCTTGAAATTTTCCTTATTGTATTTTACGTAAGTGATAAATAAACAACTGTAATTTTTCTTCGTCTTTAGCAGTCTAGAAATTTCTCGATTAAATCTCTTAGCATAAATTTTAATAATGAAAAAATACGAAAGTAGACTTAAAGGAACGTCGTTCTGATTTTCATTTAGCGACTAATATAATTAATTTTCTGAGAACGATCGGAATTTAAACAAATTGGAATTGTCTCTTGGATTTTAAAATTAAATTTATGCCATCATACTTTTGAAATTAAAAATTGCAGGCATATCATGCAATTATCGTTATATAAATTTGTGAGTGATAATTGAATAAAAATTAGCTGCCGGCGTAATCATTCGACTATAATTTCCATTGAACACTGAACAGCTGCGGTACTTGAAATTTAATTATTACAAATGACAAGAGTGAAGTGACTCATTATAAATATCTGGGTTTAATAGAGCAGCTATAAATGATTGAAATCATTCTGAAAATTCTTCAGTCCCATTCTGCGTTATTCTAGAATCGTGTCTTCTTTCATCGTTTATCGAATTACATTTTGCTGGCTCGGCTGCTTAATAACGCTTTCCTTAAAGGCCATTGCTTCCACTTCGCAAGGCATTACCCCCGAGAAGAAATTATATTTACGGGGCGACACATTCCAGAGCTCGATTGTTGGAAAGTAAAAAGGTGAGACTAGAATTCAGAATGTAAGGAGGCTTTAAAAGCGAGAAATTAACTTGTAAAAAATGACTATCTGAAAAAGTTAAAGGGGAAAAAGAACAGTTAGGAGTTGATAACAGAGTCAAGAGCTCTTCAAAGTTATGATCAGTTGTTCTATATTAGCAAAGTTCATAATTATTTCTTCCTACTTACTTTCTCGGTGCCTTGTTAACAAGCTTTAAGGGGCAATTTTCTTGAAAAAGCTATTCTGCTTGTAAATAAAAGCTAAAAAATTTACTCATGTAGATTGTAAGGCTTTATTGTGCTTTAGTATGGTTTATAAAAGAAACGACTAGCTGTAAAGACTAATCGACTCTTCATCCCCTTTGTGATTCAATTCTGTACCATTACTGCCCTCTTGCGCTAGGTGGTGGAAACTTCTACTTTACCCCTGTAATCGATAAGTCACCCTCTGTGAAAGCTTTGTACAATTTTGTCGGTTCTGGCGAATCCAGAAGAAGGGCGCTAGTGTCTTTATTTTCGAATTTTTAATAATGACTAAAGAAACTATTTTTTTTAAGAAAAAAGCATATACTTGTTTGCTTTTATAAAAAACACTTGTTATTTTCTAGAGAACATTTCTGCCGTACATTTTTAAAACGTCACTATCTACCTTTTGCAGATAGTGACTTTTTAAAATTGTACAGCAGATTTGTTTTTTATAGCGTCAATAACAAATCAAAAAAATTCTAATCAAATTTGATTCAAATTAATTAGAATAATTGATAGTTTTAATTAATTAATATTATTTTTGTAATGAAAATAATTTTAAAAGTTACCTTACTGACTTAATAAAGAATTAATTACTTCAGGCCTGACTGACTTAATAAAGGATTTTATTGAATTCACAACTCAGTATGATGTTTCTATGATTCAAATTGTTCGCGCGGTTAGTGTAGTGTTTCAAAAAGACACGCGATGGCAGCACCGGTGGGAATTGATCAGCTGCATCGATATCTTTAATTTGTCACTGCCACTGAGAAAGAAAAGAAGAAAGAATAAGGCAGAATAAGTTGACAATTGTCAAGAAATGACACCTGAGCTATTGTAAAAAATTTGTTTGCATTGTATTGAGTCAAAAAAGTAATTATTTTAAACAAGTGTAACAATTCGTACGCTTGGCAAAAATTTCCTAACCTAAAAGTCGTTCTGTACGTCGTTCATTCACTCTTGTATTAACATCGCCACTCGAATATTTATTTTAAAGAAATTTACAACAATTTACATTGTTTACATAAACATTGTTTATACATATACGGAATCATTTTGAAATAATGTCTTTGATTAAAGTTGAAGTAGATAATAATTTTTCTAATTGGTTGTTAAAAATTGGTGATGCTAAAAGTAAAAAAGTACATTTGAAAAAGAAAATTATGTAATTGAAGTTTTGAATTGTTTTGAATACAAACAAAGAGAAAAAAAATTAATTAATTAACATTAATAAAGGAATTAATTTACAGATCTTAAAATAGTTCACATAATCGTTGAGAGTAACATTTATTTATAATTTATAAGTTCGAAAAGATCTTTTTGTTTATTCCCAATAAATAAAATGTTAATATATCCTATAAAAACTTTTGTAAGCACATTTCACTTGCACATCTGCACACGCATATTTTGTTATAATTGGCGCGTCGAGAAAAAAGATACCCAAGAAGCAAACGAATTTAGGTTATGTTCTTTGTTACTTTTAGTTTCTTTAAGACCACCTTGCAAATTATATGAAATAAAAAACAGTGTTTCTTGAATAGCTTGTTTTCTATACTGTCGAGAAACACTGTTTTTGTTTTCAGATAATTTGCAATGTAGTCTTAATCAAACTGAAAGTGTCAAAGAACATGACCTAAATTCGTTTGCTTCTTAGGTACCTTTTTTCGTATAATTTAAAATTTACATATAATAGTTTGCACATAAATAAAATAAATAAATATAATAGTTTACACATAAATAAAAAATATAACAATTATTCTTATGATAAAACCTTAAAGATGAAATAATATAAATAATCTACGTATATTTATGATCTATAATCTAGAATCAGCAACATTGGAATTAGTTCATTTTTGACAATAAATCTCTGTTGTCAGAGAATGAGAGTGGCGTAGCATGTCGAATTGATCCACACGGCATCACTACGTTCAAGAATCGAAATTAAATTTCCCATGGTGTTACCGCGATGAAATGCAACAGATAGGCTAATGTTCAATTCGATGAAATGCAACGGACTGCATTGCAGTCAGCGGTTTGGCAATCGAACTGTGGTTCGATCAATGTGTTCATATCTATGTGGCGAATGCCACAAATAATGCAACACCATCTGACGAAGTCCTCACACGTCCTATAATGTCGTCAGGTAAATGCAAATAATAAAGGAACACTCGACTCTTTTATTCACCACCAGGTCACACCATTTTATTTCACACAAAGTCGTTCCAAAATAATCTTAAAAATAAATGTTCCAAATCAAATAAATAAAAATTACATTCTCCATGTTTTTTACTGCATAATAATCGCATTTAAATTCTTTTTAAAAAACGCATTTAGATCTTTAAAAAAATCACATAAATCTTTAAAACAATCTTAAAATTTTAATCTCATCTTTAATTTGTTCATGAAATATTAATTATATTTTTTAATATTTCATTACATGTAATATAATAAAGACTAATAATCACAGTAGGGATTCTTTTTTCTTTTATTTCTTTCTTCTTTTTGCTTCTGAGGTCTTTGTCTTAGATTTTTATCCAATAGGGCCGGAAACTGGCTTTAGAAATTGCAGCATAATATTAATAATTTGATCAAAGCGCCTACAAATTTACTTTCAGAGATTCATGTGAGATAAGTCTCGTAGGTTTACACCCGTATTTTACGATGGAGGCCAATTTTCTTCCCTCGACACTCTTCCTTCACAACATACCAACCCCTTTTATGGTCTTTGATTTATGACCCCAGCGATTCTTCCAGCGTTAATTAAAGACTTCTGTTACAGGATGGTGTAGACTTTAGCTCGGTTTAAAATCCTTATTTACTCTATTTTCTTCTTTGACTGATTAGAAAAACGAAAGATTGGGTCGGAAAATTGAATATCGAGCACGATTTATTGCACACTAAATTAGTTTAAACGTATTCTTGAAAGAACAACTCCAATCACAAAAAATGTGTTCTCCAATAAAAACAGTATATTATCAGGATCGATGTAACAAAGTTACATGTTCAATACGAAATTGTATTACGTATGAATTTTAGAAGTGGTAAATTAATAACAGTGCCAATTGATGACGAGTTAACTGTCAGAGGAAAAATTTACAGGAAATTAAAATTTTAATCACACGGATGATTGAGAAATTTTCAGTTATTTTAGCAGCTGAATATTAAAATCGACTTCTATTGAGTGTCTAAAATAAAAGAAGAAAGAGGTAAAATAAATAACAAAACCTGTGACATTTTTCAAATTTCCATTGACATTCCAGTGATTGAAAATTTTGCAGAATAAAGGTCCATTAAATTTTCTACAAAACGCTAAATGTGATGTACATCCAATCAATATAAAAAGCGTCTTTTATTAATATTACATTTTTTGTTGAAAGAATGTACTATTATTGGATAACGAAACGTTGTTTTCATTAAAAAGTGTAAAACACTATAAAAAGTACAGAAAATGGATAAAAAAGTAAAAACTAAAAAAAGTGACGAAGAAAGTGACTAAAAGAGTGACTAAAAAAACTACTAAGGAGTGACTAAGAAAGTAACTTACAATCAGTAAAAAATAACAAAAAATAAGTATAGAAAAAATAAAAATATCTTTAAGAAACTAACTAACCGGAAATCATATCAAAAATAAAAAAACAAATACAAATCGGAAACTTTTACAAAACAAAACAAAATTGTAAAAGCGGAATGAAACCAATGCTTTAAAAAAATGAATTAATTTCCAAAGTATAAGTAGATCTTTTTTATTTTTTTACGGATGTGTTCTACTTTCGTGGCACCCATTAGGCTTCCAAAGATGAAGAAAAAATATTTTAAAAATTTAGATAACAAGAAAAAATACTACTTTTTGCATTTAACCCAATTGGAATTTTAAAAAAACAATTTTAATAAATTTTTATAATAATTAAATCTTTTTGATCTACAATCGATATCTACAATGATTCTTCTTTTTATGTATTTTTTTAACAAACACTTTTTCTTCCTGAATCCCAAGAGGCACTCACTGATAAAAAAAACTCGCTGACTTTAGCTAGAGAAAAAATTAATATTCTACTTTTTGCATTCAACCCAATTGGGTTACCTTATTAATCTGAAAAAGTAATTTCCGAACTAATATTTTATATTTACCCACCAATATTCTTGCAAACTGGAAAATCGGCACATTTACAGCGCTACTTGTAATAATAAGAAGAATAGAAATAATAAAAAAAGGAAAAATGGCGTAAGAATAAGAGAAATGTGTTTATAAAAGGTAACAATGACAAAAGAAAATGTGAACAATAAAAACATTGTAAGAAAAATATAAACTGTAGAAACGACGGAAAAAGAAAAACGTTTAAAAAATGGTGAATTATAAAAGGAAAATGTGACAAGGTACGTTTTAATATAAAATCTTGGTTTTGGAGTAAAAAATACGTTTTATAATACATATTAAAAATAATGGTCTGACTTGAAAATAAGTTAAAAGTAAGTTAACTAAGCACAGCTCGACTCATAATTCTCTATTACATCTTCTGTGTGCACGCACTATCTCCGAGTATTAAATTTTGTTTTAGAGTAGATAGAAGCTCTCAGCCAGCAAGGAAAATAGCTGGAGCTTACAGACTACCTACTTATAGCCACAATCACCTCTATCTTATTAAGATCTAGAGATAATAATATTTTATCCAACATTCTTCCCGCAACATTGTAGTTTTACTTTTTTAAAAAAAGTACCCTTCAAAAAATTTACAAGTATTCACATCATGCACAAGCTTTTTTTATTCATTTATTACAGTCTGCTGCTTTTGAAAAATAGCAAACTAATCTAATCCAAAAACTGCAGTGATAAAAAATGTCAACCTCTTTTTCTATTATTTTTATTTTCTTTTACTAAATTATCTTTTTGAAATATTCTCTTCGATATATTTAATCCTCTAATTTCTGTAATAATTTTATTTTTCATGAATTTTTGACCTAAATTTACTAAATTTGTCGAATAATAAAGTGTTCTTGTGTTGTTCCATTGAAAGGATTAAAGTTCGATTTGTTGTTAGCTCATAATTGTCGCATTTTTCACACTTATCTCGCGGAGCTTCCTTATGCCTAAAAAGGTGACAGAGAAGAATTACTTTCATAAATTTAACGAAACAGAAGCATTCATCAAAAGTTTTTGTAGAGGAAGCTCGTTTTTCTCTCAGTTTTACCGAGAAAGAATGGATGTTCCCGTAACTTTAGGGTCAATAGGGATCTGTAATAGATAAAAAATCGTGCGCAGAATGATGTGTAATATTTTTGTGGCTACTGAGAAATGTCATAAAAAATTAATCATTATTTATGAAACTCGAGACGGGGCTAGTTTTAAAATAGTATCTCTAGAAGATTATGTCAAACGTTTTTTCTCCAGTAAAAAGTTTTATGTCTCAAAGTTGGCTACTGGAATAAAAGAAGCAGCGTGCACAGGAAGAAAAATCTCGTCAACATTTATATCCCCCGAGTCAGGAAAGTTTCTCTGCGGTAAAATGCCTTACCTGCGACATAGGCGATTTCTAATGGCAGTCTAATAGTTTCCTGAATAAGCATGATAAAGTGTCGTTGTAGAAGGGAAGTTTCCAGCGACGATCGGTTTACGACTCGATTACCAAGCTCTCAGATCCCTTATTTCTCCCAATCAATTTGCTGGACTGATTTATGACTCAGTCTGTAAGTCCTTCTGCTTGCAATAATCAGGCTTTTAACCAATCTTTCGTTTCTGCACCCTGGCATCTGGAAAATTGCGGCTTTTTACTTGGTTTTATTAAATGATGTAATATATTTTTTTGCTTTAAAAACAAGAAGAATGTCTTTCTTTTCGAATTTCACTTTCTACTTTCCAACCTTTTACTTTTTAATTCCAATTTTCCACATCCATTTTCCACTTTCCATCATACATTTTCCATCTTCCACTTCCCACTTTCCATATACCACATTCTGCCTTCCACTTTCTGCATCCAATTTCCCACATTACATTTTCCACCTTTGTTTTTGTGCCTCACTTAATTTACCTCTCGCTTTTTACTTCCGACTTTCTACTCTCTCTATTCCGCCTTTCAATTTTTACTTCCTACTTTCCACTACCTACTTTTATATTTAAAAAGTAAGTAGTGGAAAATATAATATATAAATATAATATATATATTTCACACACATAATCTCCCACTTTCTAATTCCAATTTTCCACCTCTGATTTTTAATTCAAATTTTCTACATCCATTTTCCAGTTTCTACTTTGCATTTCCACTTTTTATCTTCCACTTTCCAACTTCCATTCTCAACTTTTCATTTTTCATCTTACATTTTCTACTTTCCATTTTCCACATCCATTTTCTACTTTCCATTTTCCTCTTTTCATCTTCCACTTTCTGATTCCAATTCCCCACATTCCATTTTCACCCGTTTTCTTAAATTACGGTATCTATCTCCGTTAATTTATACTTCTGATTTTCTACTTCCTCGATTCCTCCTCTCAAATATACTTCCCATTTTCTACTGCGTAAATTTTAGTTCCAATTATTAACATCCTATTGCCCATATCCCACTTTTTATCTCCCATTTTTTACTTTCAATAAACCATCTCCACTTTCGCCTCCCAGTTTCATACGACTTCCTACTTCCCATTTTCTACTTTCGAATTTATATTTTTCTATTCCCACTTCTCTCCTTGTACTTATCTCTTTGTACTTCTTACTTTCTATTTTTACAAAGTAACAAGTAAAAAGTAGAAAGCAGTAAATGGGAAGTTAAAAGTAATAATTAAATGTTGGAAGTTGTAAATTGAATTTAGATAGTAAGAATAAATAGAATTAAATAGAATATTGTAGGTAGAAAGAAGGAGTTAGAAAATAAACATTAAAAAGGAGTTGAAAAATGGAAAGTAAAAAATTAGAGTTGGAACATGGGAAGTAGAAAGAAGGTGGTACAATATGGAAAAAGAAAGTGAGTCTCAGAAAATGGAAGTAAAAAGTAAGTTTTAGAAAATGGGATGGAGCAAGAAGAAGGTAGAAAATGGAAATAGAAAGACGAGCATGGAAAACGGAAGTATGAAGTGAGAGGGAGAATGTAGGAGGTAGAAAGTGGGGCATGAAAAATGAAAGTGCAAAATGAGAGGGGGAATGTAAAAGGCAGAAAGTGGGTCATGGAAAATGGAAGGTTGAAAGTGAGAGAGGGACTTGGGGAGACAGAAAGTGGAATATGGAAAATGAAACGTAGAATGAGGGATATGGGAAATGAGAAGGGTATGGAAAATGGTAAGTAGAAAGTGGGATATGGGAAATGGAAGGTATAAAGTGGGATATAGAAAAAGAGAAGTAAAAAGAAGAAGAAATGGAAAATGGAAGAGGAAGTTAAGGTATAAAATGAAAGTAGAAAGTGAGAGGTAGAAAGTGGGGTAAGGAAAATGGAAAATTGAGAGTGAGAGGGGGAATGTAGGAGGAAGTCAGTGGGGTTTGGAAAATGGAACGTAGAAAGTGGGATGTGGAAAATGGAAAGCAAAACGTGGGAGTTAGAAAATGGATAGTAGATAGCAAAAGGGGGAATGCAGGAAGTAGAAAGTGGGGTATGAAAAATGGAACGTAGAAAGGTGGTGGAAATGAAAGTTGAAAGTAGAAAATGGAAACAGAACCTGGTGGTAAAGAGCGTGAGATAGAAAGTCAGTGTTGCAAAATGGGAAGGAGAAAGAAGATGTAAAATGGAAATGAAAAAAGTAAAGTGGAAAATGGAAGCAAAAATCGAGGGGATAAGAAACGAGTGGTAGAAAATAGCGAATGAAAAGTGGAAAATGAAAAGTAAGAATTGAAAAGCTCCATAATCGATAGTTCCTAATCCTAAATCATGATAGTTTTGGTTTCTGCTTTGGTCTCGTTTGTTATGTCACTATTTTATTTCTTTTTTCTCTTCTATTTATTTCTCTTAATTAAAAAATTGCAAATGAGTCCTAATATAAATATAATTAAATATAAACAAAAGAACCCAAGAATTCTACAATTTCCAAAAAGAGAAGATATTAAATTTGACTTGGATCTTGAAAAATGATACCATGATTCCCTTTTTGTAGAATTACAAAGGGTATTTCATGTATGCCGATGCAACGGCACTCATTAGCACCACTAGAACCGCAATAGACCACAAAGCTGTTCTAAAGCGTTGCTATTTCAGCGACAGAGAGGTTCCCCTTGACCGTCGTTTACGTAAAATAATACATACATTATTCAAAGTCCTTTATTTTACTTAAAACACCAAGTAATTAAAAAAACAGTAAATAACAACACTTTAAATAATACACAACATCCCCAATTCTATTATTCAAAATTGCTACTCTTTGTTGTCAAAAAATATTGTCAGCTGATTAACCACAAACAGAATTTTTGTTTCGATCCTTTCATAAGTACTAATTAAACAAAAAACAATTAAAATGTTTAAAATTGTTTTTGCAAAATGTAGTTTGGTAGAGTTTCTGTTTGTCGACGTGCTTCCGATTAATCGAGAGATAGTAAACTAATCTCATATATATCTTGTCTTTAGAAAATTAAAAGCGAAAGCATATATAACACTTCTATTAAACTTTCTCTGTGTTTCTCCACGCTTTTATCTACCCGGACTTAATTTTAATTCGACAATGACACTTTAGTTGTGTTTGAGTAAAAGATCCTTTAGTCATAAAATAAACCCAAGAGAAAACTCTTCACTTTGATATTGAATTCTACTGGAAACTTAGAAGACTCTAGTAGCTATTTCGTTTAAGGGTTTGTAGGAATTTCAATAAAATTGGAATTGTTCGAATATCTCTTTCGCATCCTACTTGAGTCCGTTTGCTTTTAAACAATTCATTCAACGTCGAAATCTAATTACTGACTCTTCATATTATCAGTAATTTGATTCGTTTCTTTGCAATATAGTTAGTTCTATATTTGTTCATTAGTTCTATAATTTTAGATCCTTTTCGTCGGAACCTAATATTGTTTCGTTTTCGATCCTTTTCTTCAGAATTTAATATTTAGTTTTACACTTCCGATTCTTGCCATCAGGCGTGATCGGTTTTTATTTTTAATTGTTGCACTTAATTAGGATATCGACTTGCAGTCAATCAGGATTCCCTTAAACAATTTTGTTCCCTTAGAGCCGAATATGCTGATTTGACAAAGAGTTTCACGTTTTTAATTCGACAGATTCTTTGCTTTGTTTAGGAGAGAAGTGTTATTGACATTTTTTTAATTTACAGCCAAGCGTTGACAAGAATTGAGTGATGTTTCGTTCAGCGCGAGTCAAACGAATACATGAAATAAAAGCAAACCATAACTTTTATCGGATAAGTCTTTTCACACTTTTATGCTTTGTTCGAATTTTGAGCACTGCAGACCCTGCATACAAATGCATTTTCAATAAATGTTGAAAGGCATGTTTGTCTTGAGAGTCAGGGATTTAATAAGTCCATGAAAGAGCATAGTATTACGAAAGACATACGAAATAG
The DNA here is from genome assembly GCA_011057455.1 of Ganaspis sp. Gsp50. Taxonomy (NCBI): domain Eukaryota; kingdom Metazoa; phylum Arthropoda; class Insecta; order Hymenoptera; family Figitidae; genus Ganaspis; species Ganaspis sp. Gsp50. The sequence goes on from WNHD01009858.1 coordinate 10,427, forward strand.
ACGGCTAGAATAGCTTACAGTAAACGCTAATTTGCATCACATCTGTATGCACCATCGCGCATATCCTCGGCTTAGGCAGAGTGCTTTCCTCTTAAGACTTCGTTAATCTATGTATATGTACAAAATAGGTCATCATACCAACTGAATAATCTAAAACGGTGTTACACTTTATCTGAAAGGACATGTTACATTTGTTAAGACACGCACACGTTAGTGCACACAGTTCTCTTGAAAATGTAAATGCGATCAGAATTGTAAAGGATAATTACCTCGTGTTGTGTTGCAATTGTTGGAGAATAGGAATTATTGTTATTTACACTTGGACCACGTAATTATATCACTGACGCCACATGATTATGAGAGCAGTGCTACCTAATTATGTCAAAGATTTATCATAACACCGGTACTAAATATTTGTCTGTTTGACGGTTCTACATAATTATGTCATCGGTACTTCATAGTTCTATATAGGGTTTCTACAAATTCCTCTTCACAAAATTCCATGAGTGTTCCATGATTTCATGAGAAAAATTGAAAAATTTCCATGATATTTAAATATATTTTGTAGTGTTTTGAAGTGTTTTAAAATACTTTGAAGTATTTTAAACTATTTTGAAGTATTTTAAAGTAGTCTAAAGTATTTTAAAGTAGTCTAAAGTATTTTAAAGTAGTCTAAAGTATTTTAAAGTAGTCTAAAGTATTTTAAAGTAGTTAAAGTATTTCAAAGTAGTTCTAAACAATTTGAAATGTTTTTAAATATTTTGAAGTATTTCTTCATATTTTGAAGTATTTTTAAATAGTCTGAAACATTTTAAATACTTTAAAAGTATTTTAAAATAATTTTATACATTATTTAATACCTAAAATACTAATATATACGGGTAAAGTCAGAATAATTAACAAATATTAAAAAACATTTACTTTAAAATATCTTCCATCTGGATGTTATTTTAAGCACTTCATCAAAAAATTAATTTTAATTGTGTTAAAATTGGTCATCTTGAGTTTTCTCGACAAGAAATGTTGTAATAATGTAATAAATTAATATTTTCAAAATATCTGTAAAATTACACCAAGTTTTTGGGATTCTAAAAGGTCCCCCGGAAAAAAATCATCAAAAGCTGTAAACATCTCGATGTTATTTTAAGCACTTCATGAAAAAATTAATTTTAATTGTGTTAAAAATGGTCATATTGAATAAATAACTTCTAACCTAAATTCATAAATTCAATAAATAAATTTTTAAATTTAATTAAAAGACTGATAGCTCAGAACTGAATTCAAATTACTAAATTGGATTATAATTAGAACCGATGACTCTGATTTTTCAGACAAGATCTAATCCGACTTTGATCTTGAATTGAAGGGGAATCAAGTTTGTTTATTAGGGTGAGAATTGTTTGTGGAATACAGAATTGTTTGCAACATTTCT
>WNHD01009871.1:0-21631 GCA_011057455.1 Ganaspis sp. Gsp50
TGCCAGTACTGGGCGGTTAGTTAAGTAAAAATGGCCAGTACTGATTTGGTACATAAAAATAGTTATATTCTAATAAGTGCTAATTGTTAATCTAAGCAGATAAAGTAATTAATTAATCAATTATTAGTTATTTACTGGATATACTTATTTTATTATTTAATTAATTAATTACTAGTTACGGGACGTGACAAGGGTAAAGGCACCAGTGGTGGATCAAATGGCCACTGTGCTTATGCTTTTGTAAATAAATGAATTGCAAATATCAGTAATAGTTAAGGGAGGCATACAGATCATTATTACAAATTAAAAAAAAATTTAATACAAATTGAACAAAGTAGTACACTAATAACCAATTTAGTGATAAAAAACAAGTTTTGGTGACATTTTAGAACAACTTTTTTATTATTTTCACATAAAAGGCATTTTCTTGCATGCCTATAGAGATCTAAGAAAGCCTATAAATAACATATATTGATGATCCACGACTGGAGCAGTAGCAATCACAATTGTTGAATACAGTGATTCACAATAAGATCATTGACAAATAATCTTTGACGGCTTATGTAAGTTAAGGTAAATGTTAAAATCAAATCTAACCTAAACGAAAATGTTTTTTTGTACTACCTGCACGGAAAGTATGTCATTTCGGGCACTTAAAGCGGGCGCAAAGTAATCTATTCCGGCTCGATGAAGAAACATCAGGCGCAAGAGAGCTAAAGTTGGCCCTAGGGCGTAAAATGCACTTTTGCGCCCGCTTACTTGCTTCTAGGCCAAATTTAGCTTCCGCTTGCAATCAAATCGTTCAAAATGCATTCTACTTTTATATATATACATAAGTTTCTTCACCATTGTACGGTATTTGCATCTCGTTCCCTCAATGATATACTTTCCACGCAGTTTGGACAAAAAATGTTGTTCGCACCACGGGCGCAAAGGTGAATAGCTCTCGTGCGAGATTCGGAAACCTCGTCGACCTTCCCGCACCCTCGGCTGCGCTACGGGTGCTTCAGGTCCCCTCGTTTGTCCAATCTCGCCCAAGCTGCAATCATCTACTTTGCGCCCTTGATACGAAAATAACTAATTGGAACCTTCTCAATCATACTATTATAAAGAATAACCATGATATTTGTCTAAAAGCAACCACATAAGACTTGAAAGTCAAAATAACAGAGTTAAGGAGCTTAATTGATCCAACGCTGGTGCCATCACCCTATGTAATTTTAATCTAAATTTTTGATATTTATTAAAATCTAAAAATTTAAAATTTTGATTACATTACAGAAGATGTAACATTTCCACTGGTTTAGAGATGAACAATCTCTTTTTGAATCGAAATATGGATTTCGAAACTTGTATAATAATATTGAATAACAAAGCCGGGGATTTTTTCTGCAATAAAGTTTTGCAAATTGACAGTTTAAAAAAGCTGAAAGATCTAAACAAAAATGTTTGGAAAAAAGGATCAGATATTTTTATTAGTTTTTTAAAAGTTTGTCAGAAAATGGTAAAAGCTATTATGAAAAATAAATATTTTACAACAATTTTTAAATAAACAATTTTGGAGAACAATCTGTAAATATTTTCTACAATTTTCAAGTGCTGGCCCAAAATTGGACCAAAAATAGACGAAGATTGGACCAAGATTTTCTAAGCGGTTTTTTAAATTCCAACACATTTTCTAATGGTTTAGAGATAAAAAAAATCTCTTTTTCAATCGAAACGTGTATTTTAAATCTTGTTATATTAAATACCAATGCCGAGGATTTTTTGCAAAAAATTTTTGCAACATGACAGTTTAAAAAAAGCTGAAAGAAACCAAACAAGAATGTTTCACAAAGAAGGGTCAATTTCTTTTTAATTTTTAAAAATTTGCTCGAAAAATGGTAAAAGCTGTTTAGAAAAATTAATATTCTACAACAGTTTATAAGTAAAATAGTTTAGGGACAATCTGTAAATATTTTTTTTCAATTTTAAAGTACTGGACCAAAATCGGACCAAAAATGGACCAAGATTGGACCAAGATTTTCTAAGCATTTTTTTAAATTTCAACACATTTTATTCTGGTTTAAAGATAAAAAATCTCTTTCTCAATCGAAACGTGTATTTTAAATCTTGTTATATTAAATACCAATGCCGAGGATTTTTTTGCAATAAAGTTTTGCGAATTGACAGTCTAAAAAAAGCTAAGAGAAACCAAACGTAAATGTTTGAGATAGAAGGATCAGATATTTTTCTTAATTTTTCAAAATTTGGTAGGGAAATGTAAAAAGCTGTTATAAAAAATAAAAATTTTACAACTATTTTTAAATAAACTATTTTGGGGAACAATCTGTAAATATTTTGTAGAATTTTAAAGTACTGGACCAAAATTGTACCAAGAATAGACCAAGTTACTCTAAGCAGTTTTTCAAATTTCGACGCAATTTCTACAGGGTTTAGAGATTAAAAATCTCTTTTTTCACCTAAACGTTTATTTTATATATTGTCATGTTGAACAATTTTGAATCTACTTTTATGGAATGTATGAGTTTAAAATTAAACACTGCAGATTATTATCGAGATAAAATCGGATATTTATTGAAAGTCGTTAGACGACATCACTCTTAGAAAGAGAAGATTTTAGAGAGAGCAGATGTCACAGAAAAAGCACGGACACCATCTATTGACCGGATGTTACGTATATTCTAGAGTCAAGCAAGTATTTAGATCGCAGTGGCGTTAAATTCAAACATAAACTCAATACTCTCTCCTGAGACTGACTCCATTAAAAACATTACATTTAACTTAAAATAACACTGTAGTTTTCGTTTTACATTGGTAAATTATAATCCATATGGTCCTCTGTCATGTGTCTCAGTTTGTTGCCTCCACTGGTCTGAGCACAGATTAATGCTACTTTATTGTCACATCGTAAAGTAGCAGAAAGGAAACTGTCGTTGTTTAGTCGCATCAGGGACTTATTGATAGCAATAATCTCTTGACAGGTTTGACTCATTGACACATATTTGGCTTGGCAAGTGGACAACGCAACATATTTTTGCTTTGTCGCTTGCCATGAAATAGTATCTGAGCCATAAAGTTTTATAATGTAACCACAAGTGGATACAAAAGATTTGCAGTCCCCGAAACTGGCATCTGAATAGGATAACAAACCTTGTTGTCTTCAAAGATAATTTAATTCCAAAGATTTCGTCCCCTTTAAATACTTATAAACACTCGTTTCACCATGTTCCACTCATTTTCTGTTGGGTTGATTTGATGTCTGCTGATTAGGTTGACAGCGAAAGCAATTTCCATACGAGTAGCACCAGCGAAGTACAAAAGGCTACCAGCAGCCTCTATGTAAGGAATATTCAAAGTACTTTCATCAATATTTTCACTGTTTTCTTCACGCCGTTGCCTTTCGTGATTTGCAACTTGTCGTGTAATCATAGGAGTGTTTCACGCATATTCGTTTTCAAACCCAAATTTATTTAGGATTTTATCAATAAATTTTTCCTGATTAATCATCATGACTCTCGATTCTCTGTTTCTTTGTATACTAACCTTTCTCTGAACTTCGTGACACCACTGCCGTCCTCTTTCTGTTTAAACACCCATTTTGAATCAATAATATTAGGTTTCTTTCAAAATCTGTTAGCCTTTGGGCGATCTACTAGAATCCATACTTTATTCTTTTTTAAGGAACTTAACCCGTCGACTATTGCTTAAAACCACTCTTTTTTGTATTCCGACTCTGATGCTTGCTTAAAAGTCAGAGGATCATTGTTTATTTTTGCATGTAGACAATGTAAAATTTCGTCATCAACTTTGGTTCTTATGTCCAGAAATTCTTCATTTACTGAAGGAAATTCGTAACTTTCTAGAACTGAGGAAACGTCCACGAAATTTGAAAAACTCGTATCAATGATTTTTCGGCTGCGAGTCTCATAAGGTTCTTTAACTCTCTATACTGTATTTTGTCGTTTATTTGTTTCGATAGAATTTTCTCCCTCCGTTTCTAACGCTCGTTTACGTGGTCTTCTTCGTTTTCTTTTTGATTCTCCCTTCGAACCTGAACACTGACCGTCGTTTACTAGCTTCATTACTTCGACTTCTTCGAATTTTAAAAACCACTCGTTTTTTAGTTGCAAGATTTCCATATCAGGACAGTTTTGGATCAAATCTTTTCCAAATTTGTGACCATAGACCAATTTCTCGTTAAATCTCATATTTTTCTATTCGAAAAACTTGCCCGACTCAGGATTTAGAAAAATGTAACCAGAAGCAGTGTATCCCACTAGAACTCCGCTGACAGCTCATACAATTCGGTATGAGGTTTCCTTTGTATAACCCAATATGCCAGACATTCAAAGCGTTTAATTTGAATAATATCGTAATGCACATTCGGTGCAAAGATTTCAAGAGGTGACTTAAAATCATTAGATTAGATCTGGGCTGGTAGGCTGAATTTCGATTTCTTCTCAAGTTAATAGCTCTTGGGTGTAGCCGCCCATATACTCAGTACCTTTATTAGTTCGAAGGTAACAAATTTCTTCATTCATTCCTAATAGATTTCGTGAGGTTTTGATAAATCGTTCTAAGCAATGAACAGTAGCGTCTTTCGTTTTCATTGGATACGCCAGGGCCATTAGTGAATGATAATCATCGACAAACACAGAGAGGTATTGATAACCAAAAGGGTGGTCAGAAGGTGAAATTTTTCCCAAAATATCTGAGTGTATAACTTGCAACGGTCGTTCTGCTCTACTTCTCTGGCTTTTGAAGGTAACTTTGATAATTTCGTAAGTGCACAAATTTCACATTCTCGTATACTATCGTCAAAAACTACACTTTGCAAATCTTTGTTATCCTTCCATAAGCTTTGCAATTTTCGCAGATAATCGACTGATGCATGACCCATTCTAACAAGCTACATCATCCATTTACTTGTTTTCACAGATACCGTGAACGATTTATTTAAAATAGGATCGTCTTCTAACAAGTCAATAGATGGTAGTTCATCCAAATTTGTTATTTTTCTATTTGTAAGATGAACATCAAAATCTGTAAAAACATACTGATCATTCGTATTCTTTTCTTTTAAGTTCGTTTTACACTCGTTGTTGATGGAGTCATTATCATCTAATTTAACAGTCTCGAGATTGTTGTCATTTACTTTACTCGTTTTAATATCATCATTAATCTCAGGTGGATTATTTTTGTTATTTTCATTAACTATTGTTTCTTTTAATTCTATTGCTTAATTCTCGTCAATCTTCTTTTCGTTTAGTTCAACTACGCTCGTAAAAGAAAAAAAAATCTGAGGAATTCGCTTTTTTTAACATGGTCTCTCTTGTCAATTTAAAATTCCATAACCCAGTATTGTTTATCATACACGCCTGAAGCATAAACTTCTTTAGTTTTTGGATCATAAATACTAACACGCTCATTATCCAAATGTGTTGACAAACCCGCCTCCGCAAACTTTCTTAGTGAAAGTAAATTCTCGGAAAGTGAATTTGTATAAACAGTGTTTTCTAACGCAAGCAATTTTTTGTTGTCTGAGTTTGGAATTATATTTACAGTACCTTTACCCTCAGCAAAAAAGTCAGCTTTGTCATTTTAGTAAGCACACCTCTAGCGGAACCGTCAAGATTAGTAATCTACTAGTTAATAGACACTAATGGGCTACTAATGGGTTACTAATCGATGAATCAAGCCCTCACCAATATGAACGCTGGAAAGCCTGAATACTGCGGGCTCCGACTCTCAAGCTCGCAGGATGCATCACGAAAGTTACAATTTCAGGCTTTCCAGCGCTATGATTGGTGCGGACTTAATTCATCGTTGCGCTTTATACTTTCAAGCGCGCCATTGTCAAATATTACAAAACTCTTATTTTTTGGTGAATAACTGCCGCATCACGTTATTTTGGTATTGAACTCTAAGCTCTACATTAAAACTGAGCTCACAAATAAAATATTTTAAAAAAGAATAATGAATATTCGACAGAAAATGCTATATTCTAGTTTTTAACATTTGCGACGTTCTACTGTCAATCTCGCAAAAGTTGTAGATCGCAAAACAGTATTTAATACTTAATATTCATTCTATTTACCAAAATTCAGTGGAGTAAACTTGTATTTATTGTCAAAAATATAAAATAATGTGATAGAAAGATCCGTTTCGTCTAAAGGACCAAGGAATTGTATGTTTCCTAATTCACGCTGCGAGCTTGAGTGTCGGAGTCCGCAGTATTCAGGCTTTCCACCGTTCTGATTGGTGCGGGCTTCAACCGTCGTTTGCGCGTTATACACAACAAGCGCGCAACTGACAAAAATAAGAAAACCTTATTTATTCTTTATTATTAAACTTTATTTACTCAAATAAGGTATACTTTTCATAGTTCATATGTGCTTTAGCCATTTTTGTAAAAAAATATGAAAAATACATTTATTCTGCAAACAGGATGTGCGAAAAATGTCAATATGCACATGTACTACAAATCGTCAATGTTTGTAAACAAACCACAAGTTAAACATGCCCTTAAAATTGTACTCTACATTAAAACTCAGCACACAAATAATATTTTAAAAAAACTAGAACAAATATTCGATAGAAGATAGTGTATATTCTAATTTTTGACATTTGAGACGTTATACTTTCAATCTCACAAATGTTACAGACCGCAAACAGTATGTGCTGCCTAATTTTCATTGTGCTTATTAAAATTCAGTGGAGAACACTGGTATTTATTGTCAAAAGGAGAAAATAATGTCATAAAAAGATTCATTTCGTGTAAAACATCAAGAAATTGTAACTTTCGTGTTACACGCTGTTAGCTTGAGTGTCGGAGACCGCAGTATTCAGGCTTTCTAGCGTTCTGATTGGTGAGGGCTTGAACCGTCGTTGCACGTTATACACATCAAGCGCGCAAGTGAAGAAAATTATAAATTGACATTTTCTTATTGAAGTGCTCTAAATTATTTAGATTAAGCTCGAATTCAATGAGAAACTTTGTTTATTAAGTGAAAATAACTAGTGTTTTATGTAAAACTAGGGAGAGATGGTATTTTTTGCTTTTCACCTTGTGAGCTTGAAGGAAAGAGCCCTCACTAATCAGATTGCGTCTCAGACTTGAAGCATGGTAACTACAATTTTGTATTGAAAAATATGATTAAACATTTTTGAAGTTTTCTTTATTAATAATTACAATAATTGCAAGTATTAAAAGTCATTTTAATGCAGAATTGATCGCTGAATGTAAATTTCGAAACTAGAAGTTCCCAATTCATTTATTTGTCCGTAAGAAGCAAGTTAGATTAGTAGCCCATTAGTACCCCATTATTGTCTATTAACTAACAGAATTCTAATCTTGACGGTTCCGCTAGAGGTGTATAACGATCAACGACGGTTCAAGCCCTCACCAATCAGAATGCTGGAAAGACTCAATACTGCGGGCTCCGACACTCAAGCTCGCAGCATGAAACACGAAAGTTACAATTTCTTGAAGTTTTACACGAAATGAATCTTTTTATGACATTATTTTTTCTCCTTTTGACAGTAAATACCAGTGTTTTTCACTGAATTTTAGTAAATACAATGAAAATTAGGCAGCAAATACTGTTTGCGGTCTGCAACCTTTGTGAGATTGAAAGTAAAACATCTCAAATGTCAAAAATTAGAATATATAGTATCTTCTGACAAATATTTGTTCTAGTTTTTTAAAAATATTATTTGTGTGCTGAGTTTTAATGTAGAAGGGCATGTTTAATTTGTGGTTTGTTTACAAACATTGACGATTTGTAATGCATTTGCATATCGACATTTTTCGCACATCCTGTTTGCAGAATAAATGTATTTTTCATATTTTTTTACAAAAATGGCTGAAGCACATATGAACTATGAAAAGTATACCTTACTTGAGTAAAACAGAGTTTTATAATGAAAAATAAATAAAGTTTTCTAATATTTGTCATTTGTGGGCTTGGCATGTGTAAAGCGCAACTTAATTCAATGCATATAGAAACTTCTCGTGCATCCTGCTTCCAGATTAAATGTATTTTTTATTTTTTCGTGCAGAAATTTATAAGGCACGTAAAAAATATGAAAGTATAGGTACCTTATTTAAGTTTGAAAAGTTTAATAATAAAGAATAAATAGGGTTTTCTAATTTTTGTCAGTTGCGCGCTTGTTGTGTATAACACGCAAACGACGGTCGAAGCCCGCACCAATCAAAACGCTGGAAAGCCTGAATACTTTGTACTCCGACACTCGAGCTCACAGCGTGAAACAGGAAAGATACAATTCCTTGATTCTTTTAGACAAAATGGATCTTTCTATTACATTATTTTCTCTTTTTGACAATAAATACAAGTTTGCTCCACTTTATTGTGGTAAATAGAATAAATATTAGGCAGTAAATACTGTTTTGCGATCTACAATCGTTGCGAGATTGAGAGTAGAACGTCGCAAATGTTACAAAGTAGAAAATAGCATTTTCTGCCGAATATTCATTATTTTTTTTTAAATATTTTATTTGTGAGCTCAGTTTTAATGTAGAGCTTAGAGTACAATGCCAAAATAACGTGATGCGGCAGTTATTCACCAAAAAATAAGAGTTTAATGGCTCGCTTAAGGAGTATAAAGCGCAACGGCGAATGAAGTCCGCACCAATCAGAGCGCTGGGAAGCCTGAAATTGTAACTTTCGTGTTGCATCTTGCGAGCCTGAGAGTCGGAGTCCGGTAGTATTCAGGCTTTCCAGCGGTCTGATTTGTGTGGGCTTGATCCATTGATTAGTAGCCAATTAGAAGCCCATTAGTGTCGATTAACTATTAGAGTACTAATCTTGACGTTTCCGCTAGGGACTTGATTACGCTCGTTTTTGTTTCTTCAAAAGCACTGAAAATTCCTTTTGAATTAGTTAAATGTTCAGTGGCTCCTGAATTGACAATGAAGGACACATAATGTTTATTATTACTCTCGTCAATATTTAAATTTTTATATTGCGAGTTTTGCAAGAAAAATGTCGACAATAACGACCTTTTTTTGATGTTTCAACTCAATGCTGTGTAAAAAAGTATTTTTCTACATACATTTACTATTTTGTTGATTTTTAGGACCTTCGTTTGTTGCTGGGCGAGGTTGATTTTGTTTTGGATCATTTTTCTTAAACTTTCGTGTATTGTCTTCGCGAGTTGGTTTCGAATTGAAGCTATTTTTATTTCGATTGTATTTTGGTTTAAAAACTCGTACATTATTTAAACAGAAACAACTATCGTATTTATTATTATTATTGTTATTATTTTTGTAGTGTTCTTCTCGACCATTATTTTAATTAAAGTTCTTATTCCCATTCTTAGCTAATCGTTAAGGGCAATCCGCGTCCACATGAGTTGAAAATTGTCCACACTCGTAACATTATCTTATTCCAAGTCCTTTTCGAGGACGCCCGTTCTTCATATGACCGCTGTCACCGCATTCAAAAGATCTTTCGTTTGAACATTTTTTATTTGAGTTAGTGAAAAAAGCTGATGCTACCGTGATCGTTTTCGAACCCGGATGATTTGCACTTGTTGTTTGCAAACAATTTGCCTCTGCTTGCATAATGAAAAACTTAAGCAAATTGTAAGTCAAACCTTTGCCCGTTTTTTTTCGTGATGAACTCGGCTAACTGTACTTCCGGAATTTGATTCATTATTGAATTGTATAGATGGAGCATTTCGCTTTTCGTCATCAGGAAGAGGAGTTGAACCTGGGACAGTCTAGTAGTTGTGGATTATTTCTTTAAATCGGTCTAAGGAAGAATTATCGGTTTCACGATTTGCATTTTAGTGTATTGCATACAATTGCTTTCGTGCAGTTACATTCGTTACGTTAACTTCGCAACGTTTTATTTCTTTAATTTTATTGAGCATTTCCACGGGATCCTTAATTTGGAGAATTCTATTGCGATACAATTTATCGATTCGGTTAATTAAAATCTCACGTACTTTGAATTTATGTTTCTCTTTTAAAGTTTCATTTAAGCTTTCCGGAGCATTAATAGTTTTGTCAATGACATATAGCAAATCGATATAGTTCTAAGTTCTGATGTTAAAAACTTGTAAAAGTGGTCAAATTTAACCCGTGACTCTAATTTATAATCGTGTTTCGCGCTATTATCTTTGCCGATCAACTCTATTTTTATTAAAATTGGTGTATTTTCTTAGTGCTTCTTTTACCCGATTTGCAATCGACGCTCCACTGTGGGGCGAAATCTAAAAAACATGGCCAAAACCCCTGAATCAAAATAAAAACGCGCAAGATTCGGTTTATCAAGGTTTCTTGAGTCGCTGATAACGAATCTGTTATTACTTTTTCGAAATTCAAAATGGCGGTTCCAATATGACGGACAATATTTTGAAAGAATTCTTAGACTTCAATAAATTCATATTTTATGAGTTATTATGGTCACTGATTACAAATCTGTTGTTACTTTATCAAATTTCAAAATGGCGGATTCAATATGGCGGACCATATTATTAAAAAATTCTTAGATTCCAATGAAACTCATTTCTTAGGGGCTTTTGAGGTTGACCGGTTCTATGGGGGGGAGGGTAACTAAGCCAAAAAAATGCAGCTTTTCTGTAGTTTTATAATTGTTTTAGATAAGTATAATAACAAACAAAGATTGTATTTGAAATTAATAATTCAACAATTGCTTAAACAAATATTTGTTAGTAATTTGTAATTTTTTACATGTCCTACTTACAAGATGTAGTTTTTTCCATTATTTTGCAATGTATCAAGCGGAAGGAAATAATTTTAAATTTTAACATAAAATTAGTAATTCAAAAATTTTTAATTTGTTGTTAAAACTTTATGCTATTTTATTTAGCTTAATAGATTGCAAAACTTGGATAAAATGCATCTTACTCGGCGAAATTTGTGAAAGGTTATTAAGATTTTCTTCAGTAACTTTAAATTACAATCAGATTCATGAAAAACTCTAAAGTTTATTACAATATTGAAGTAGTATGATCCACTCACAGTCGGTACTGGGTATGCGAAGGCTAAATTTTTGCAAACAATTACCAATTAGTTATATGTTAAGTACGTAATTAAAAAATATTTTTTTGAGGATTTGGACAAGTTTCTGGACTTTTGCCCCACAGTGAGCTCGTTTGTTTCATTGTTTAAAGGTGCAGAAACACTTTCAGTCGTAATTTTTTGTGGAAAATTCATTTGCACGTCATTTCGACATACTGTTCTGTATCTATAATTTTAGGTACTGTCGTTATTTCTAACTTTTGATCAGAGAGAAGCACTACGTTCGAAACAAGTTTAGGTTTCTTAGCTTTATTCTTTTCCAACTTACGTTGCCTCAACCAGAATTTAAAATTGTCTTGCATTTTGGTATGCAATTCCATCGTTACAGTCATCATTTTTTCCAATTATTGTATTTGGTCATTGAATTTTTCATGGAAATGGTTCAATGCGTCTTCCATTTGAGAATAATCATAACTCAACGATGGATTTACGCACACTCGTTATAAATTCTTTGAAAAAGTTGACATCGCAACATCTTTTGAAACCGTCGACTGCACACCATCGTTCAAAAAGGTCGGCTTTGAAACATCGTTACAGGCTACCTTTTGATCCAAATTTGTTATATTATTTGTGTCTTACGCTCGTTAGAAAACATCGTTTTCGTTATCTCTGGTTCAAAGAAGAACACCGTAAACAATAAATTTCGTTTACCTGTGTGCAGAACGTCGTTTGATTTAAATGTGGTTGAAGGCACAAGACTGTTGTCTATTGGTTTCTGAGTGTCCTTTGACTCATCGGTCTCTCTTTGTGATAAATGATTTTCGGTCTGCTCAGTATACTCTTTCCTGTTGTTAAAATCGTTATCCTTGTTATAGACTGATTTAGCCATATCGACCTGGTTATCTGCGTCGTGTCGTTTGGTTTTTGTTTCTGTTCCAAACTTAGAATCTTTGCTTTTAAAGAATCCCACTCTTTTTTTAGTGATTCCAACAAAAACATTGTTATTAGATTACAAAATACATTCTCGTTTCTTTCATTAAAAATAAAACAGAAACTTGCTCTTAAATAACTTGATTGAACACAAATCAAAATGATTTAGAACTGATTTACTCTTTTACACTTAATACCATTAAGTGCTGCAAGAGAAAATCTAGTTGTTACAGTCGTCTATAAGTGCACACAATACTTCCGATCTTAACAACCCAAACTACGGTTTCGTGTGTCTTATTATGCAGAGAATTTTCGTTTTTAAAACTGTTCCGCGTCTAAAATAACCATTTCTTAAATCATATATCAATACTTTGATCCAGCTCGTCACTTTCACAATTCTTATTGTGATTCATTAGATCACTCGATCTAATGAATTCACTTCGCTAACTCTGTGAACAAAAGCTTTTCTTGTCTCTTTTCACTTAACACTTTCGCGACCACCACAAGGTTAACCCATTAACGCCCAAATGGACAAAATTTTGTCATGAAGTTTGAATCCATGTTTCAATAACTAAACATTTTGAGAAAAATTTTGCAATCCATATTTCTTATGTAGAAAATCCCGCTCTTTCGAATGATGTATCTTAAAATTTTATCAATTTTGAAATAAACAATTTATCCGTGTTTTTATTAAAAAAAACGTGATTATTTTAAGTTTTTATTTCAATTTGTAAAATTTTATTACTAGAAAGGTTTTTAAGAAAGATGCAAAAGTTATAAGGGGCTGTCCATAAACTACGTTACGCTATTTTTCACATTTTTCCACCTCCTCCCCTCCTTCTCGTTAGAAACTTCATATGTATTCGCGCCATTTTTTCCACAGATCATCACGGTCAGCAAATTCGACCCCTCCCCCCCATCGAAAGCGTGACGTAGTTTATGGACGGCTCCTAAATATCGCGTCAAAAATGAATAACCTATCGGATAGGCGCATTCCGAAAAAAAAATTCAAAATGGCGGACACAAATGGCGGCTAAAGTGATTTTTATTTCTTCAGCATAGCGCAGTGTGAACAAAACATAGAAATCTCAACGAATCGGATTCAGTTTTAAAAAATTCAAAATGGCGAATCCAATATTTCGGACGAGAATTACAAAATTCAATGAATCAGTCTAAAAATTTTTACTCGGTGGTTTTTGAGGTCCCTGATAACGGATCTGTGTTCGTTTTTCAAAAAATAAGAATGGTGGATGCAATATGGTGGACGAGAAATACAAAATTCAACGAATCGCTCTAAAAATCGTTACTCAGGGTTAAGTCACATGCGGAGGAATAGAGGATAGGTGGAATAGACTAGACCAATCATATAATTTGTCACATTCGAATGCATTTTCTGATTAGTCTATTCTATTCCACTAATCGTCTATTCTTCTCAATGTGACTGTACCCTCAGGGGTTTTTGGAGTTGCTGATAGCGAATCTAGAGACGTTTTTCAAAAAATCAAAATGGTGGATCCAATATGGCGGAGAAAAATGTAAAAAGTTAACAGACTCCACTTAGACCTTGTTATTGAGGAGATTTTTGGATGGCTGATTTAAAATTTAATATTATTATTTACAAAAATCACGTATTCTTTCCGTCAATGGTATGAAAATACTGATGACGTTGCCCGACTCTTACCGCGTGAAGGTGAACTAGAATTAAAGAGCCTTTTTTTGTTATTTTATTTATTTTGTGTTTTTATTATATTTATTTTATTTTTTAATATTTTTTTTTGTTTTTTTGCATTTTTTATTAGAACATTTTTTGATTCACAATATTTTCAAACCGTTAATTTCCCTATGAAATTTTGCAAAAGTACTTTGTGCATTGTTCACACCATAAATAGGTTCGAATTTCGCAGATGTCACTCGAACAGTATTTTCTCTTTTTGTGAATTTCCAGTTTATGGGTCTTTAATGGATTTTGCAATGGAGATTGTAAGAGATTATTTAACAAAAGAAGATAGCAGTGCGTTAAAGACTCATAAACTGGAAACTCACAAAAAGAGAAAATACAGTTCGAGTGACATTTGCAAAATTCGAACCCATTTATGGTGTGAACACTGCACAAAATACTTTTGCAAAAAGTGTTTTGCAAAATTTCATATGTAAATTAAGGGTTTGAAAATATTGTGAATGTTCAAATAAAACAAACAAACAAACAAAAATATTAAAAAATAAAAGACTAAACAAAATAAACAAATATAAAAAAAACAAAAGAAGCAATTTAATTCACGTTCACCTCCACGCGGTGAGAGTCGGGCAAAGTCATCAGTATTTTCATACCATTGACGGCAAAAAACGTGATTATTGTAAGTAATAACATTAAATTTTGAATCAGCGATCCAAAAAAACTCCTCAATAACAAGGTGCAAGTGGATTCTGTTAACTTTTTAAATTTTTGTCCGCCATATTAGATACGCTATTTTGAGTTTTTGAAAAACGTCTCTAGATTCGCTATCAGCAACTCCAAAAAACCCCGAGTAACGATTTTTAGACTAATTCGTTGAATTTTGTATTTCTCATCCGCCATATTGGATCCGCCAATTTTATATTTTGAAAAACGACCACAGATTCGTTATCACCGACCCCAAAAACCTCCGAGTGACAATTATTATACTGATTTATTGAATTTTGTAATTCTCGTCCGCCATATTAGATCCGCCATTTTGAATTATTGAAAACGGATTCCAGATTCGTGATCAGCGACCCCAAAAACCCATGAGTATCAATTTTTAGATCGATTCGTTGAGATTTCTATGTTTTGTTCACACTGCGCTATGCTGAAGAAATAAAAATCACTTTAGCCGCCATTTGTGTCCGCCATTAGGTTACTCATTTCTGACGCGATAGTTATAACTTTTGCATCGTTTCTAAAGACCTTACTAGTAATGAAATTTTACAAATTGAAATAAAAACCTAAAATAATCACGTTTTTTTTTAATAAAAACACGGATAAATTGTTTATTTCAAAATTTATAAAATTTTAAGATACGCCATTCAAAAGAGCGGGGTCTTCTAAATAAAAAATAAATATTGCAAAATTTTTCTCAAAAATTTTAGATATTGAAACATGGATTCAAACTTCATGACAAAATTTTGTCCATTTGGACGTTAATGGGTAACGCGGTTTTTCGCGGTGGATGTGTACTGGGAACCATAACCTGTTGACTTTGCTTCTATGGAATGTGGATGTTTAAAATTAAACACTGCAGATTATCGACATAACATCCGATATTTATTAAAAGTCATTAGACCACACCACTCTTAGAAAGAGAAGATGTTAGAGAGAGCGAAAGTCACAAAAATACCACAAACACCATCTGGCGGCCGGATATTACGTATATTCTAAAGTCAACCGAGTATTTATATCGCACTGGCGCTAAATTCAAACATAAACTCAATAAAAAATAATGCCAAGTATTTTTTTGCAATATAGTTTTGCAAATTGACAGTTTAAAAAAACTGAAATAAACCAAATGACAATGTTTGGGAAAGAAGGATCAGGCATTTTTGTTAATTTTTCAAAACTGGGTGGGAAAATGTAAAAAGTTGTTGTAAAGAATAAATACTTTACAACAATTTTTAAATAAACTATTTTGGGGAACAATCTGTAAACGTTTTCTACAATCTTCAAGTACTGGACCAAAATTGGACCAAGATTCTCTAAGCAGTTTTTCAAACTGCGACGCATTTTCTATTGGTTAAGAGATATAAAAATCTCTTTTCTAATCGAAACGTGTATTTTAAATCTTATCATCTTGAATAACAAAGCCGGGGATTTTGTTTGCAATAAAGTTTTGCAATATATATATATATATATTTAGCAATATAATTTTTAAATACACAATTTGGGGGAACAATCTGTAAATATTTTCCTTAATTTTGAAGTACTGGACCAAAATCGGCCCAAACATGGACCAAGATTCTCAAGGCATTTTTTTAAATCTTGAAGCACTTTCTACTGGTTTAGAGATAACAAATCTCTTTTTCAATCGAAACGTGTATTTTAAACCTTGTAATGCTGAATAACAAGGTCGTGAATTTTTTTCGCAATATACTTTTGCAATTTGACAGTTTAAAAAAAGCTAAAAGAAGCCAAACAAAACTGTTTGAGAAAGAAGGATCAGATTGTATTGTTAATTTTTCAAAATTTGGTCGAAAAATATAAAAAGCTATTATGTAAAATAAATATTTTACAACAATTTGTAAATTAACTATTTTGGGTACAATCTGTAAATATTTTCTACAATTTTAAAGTACTGGACCAAAAGTGGACCAAAAATGAACCAAAATTGGACCAAGATTCTCTAAGCAGTTTTTCAAACTGCGACGCATTTTTTACTGGTTAAGAGATATAAAAATCTCTTTTCTAATCGAAACGTGTATTTTAAATCTTATCATCTTGAATAAGAAAGCCGGGGATTTTGTTTGCAATAAAGTTTTGCAAATTGACAGTTTAAAAAAACTGAAAGAAAGCGAACGAATATGTTTGAGAAATAACGATGAGATAATTTTGTTAATTTTAAAAAATTATGAAAAATAAATATTTTGCAATAATTTTTAATTAAACTATTTTGTTCACAATCTGTAAATATTTTCTACAATTTCAAAGCACTCGACCAAAATTGGACCAAAAATGGGCCAAGATTGGACCAAGATTTTCTAAACAATTTTTCAAATTTCGACGCGCCTTTACTGGTTAAGAGATAAAAAATCTCTTTTCCGCTCGAGACGTGTATTTTAAATCTTGTCATGTTGATAGCAATGCCGTGTATCTTTTTCTGCAATAAACTTTTGCAAATTGACAGTTTAAGAAAATATGAAAGAAAGCGAACAAAAATGTTTGAGAAAAAATGATCAGATATTTTTGTTAATTTTTTAAAATTTGATTGGAAAATGTAAAAAGCTATTATGAAAAATACATATTATACAACAATTTTTAGATAAACTATTTTGGGCACAATCTGCAATTATTTTCTACAATTTTAAAGTACTGGACCAAAATTGGACCAAAAATTGACCAGGATTGGACTAAAGTTGCACCATAGTTTTATTAAAGTTTAATCCAAGTTGGTGCAATATTTACTAAACATTGCTTAAAATATAGTGTTTGTGGTAAATATTTACAATAAGATTTATGTATTTTCTTTATTTATAACTACCAACATTTATTTTTTATTTTTATTTTATTGCCTTACTTTGTTTTTGTCTTTGAATTTTTTTGATAAATATTGTTTTTATTTACATTTATTGTATTTAGTATTTTTGCTATTAATATTATTATTATTATTTCAATGTTTATTAATATTGCCACAATTGTTTTTCTCATTTTGCCTTTTCAAATATCGAAAAACACCAAATAGAGCAAAGTGGACCAAGCTTGGTCCAATCTTGGTCCAATCTTACGCCACACAATCCGCTAAGGCCACCATAAACATTGCTGGTAAAAAGGAGTTAAACTCAATTGGAGTTCCTGCTGAAGTCAGAATATGGGTAATCGGTGTGATAAAGTATGTTTTATTTTCTCTGTAAACGGGTAGTTGCATGTAATATTCTGAAGTTTGTCGAAATTTTACTTCCACTGGTAAGCATTTTACCATGTGTATAACCTCTCTAGCTAAAATTGAAATGTATCCTGGTTTTTTCATGATATGATATGCAAATTCATCCTGCGCTTGGGTGGCTAGAATTAATGAGTTTTTAAATATTTGTCGCTCTAGCAAACATCGCTTGATAAAAACATAATAAAGTTCATACATTTCTTTTCTAATGTGACGTTCAACATATATTTTGCTACTTACGTAGGAAAACATGTCCATATTTTTCATTGAGGGTTTTTTGTTTTCAATAGGTGATTGTCCTGGTAGAGTTTCTAAAATAATTAATTTAGAATGTTAATTTTTCATATGTAGATAGTTACAAATTAATTCTTTGGATTTTTCTGTTAAAGCAAACGATATGTCTTGACTTACTAATGAGTATAATACTTCGATATTTTGTTTTTCACCTTCATAAGTTTTGCTTGCTAATCCCTCATTAAGAACACCATATTTTTTTGTGTTGCATACATCATTTGATATTGCATCTCAGAATGTATTCCCATTTTCTCTATCCGTACACTGTGAATCAGTTAAATTGTAAATAGTTCCAGATTCAAAGTGAATCTTGTCTGCTTCTAAATTGCCCGTTGCATAATACTCTTCTAGTTTTATCTTAAATGTTGTTTGTACTGTTACATCGCTCCAAGAACTATAGTGATCTGTGTATGATGCTCCATCGCAACTTGCGTCGCTAGTTAGTGATCCCGCTAAGGTTAGGCTGCGATAATTGGTATCATTTACTTTTAATTCAGCAACTTATGTTTTGGGATTTACCAAGTAGACGCCTGTTAAGTGCATTTGCTTGCAAATGTCAAAAGATACTTCTCTAATAATGTCCACTTTTAACTGCGGATGAATGCGAATGCATACCACAGTGCTCATTGACGCGACTTATTTCAACTTTACACTGAATAACTTTTATTTTAGTTAGTCCACTGAGTAAAGTTAATTGTATATGAGTTTGCTCACTTTTGATTGGTTTCCTTCGGATTTCACATTCTTCCACTCCGAGTAATGATAATGTTGTTATGTTGAGTTCCGTTGAAACGCAATCATATCGTATTACATTTTTTATCGTAGTAATTTTTTGACTTCGCTTTTGCAGATATTAAATTCTCTTTTGCGATACCCCTCATTTCATGTAGTTTTGTTATCAATTTTGTTAAATATTGATCATAGGTCTCTAATTTCTCTTGTTTGTTTGGCGGATCATTTGATGGTAATCGTGCTAATGATTAATTCGTACGGAGTACATTTAGTACCTTCATGTATGCTTATGTTGTAAGAAAACATTGCGAGTTCTAACCAGTCATCCCATTCTTTGTTTTTGTTAATAAATTGTTTTAAATATTCCCCTAAAACGTCATGAGATCGTTCTAACGATCCGTTTGATTGTGGATGAAATGATGTTGTTTGAAACTGCCGAATCCAGAACGCTTTGCTAGACGTTTCATGAAATTACTTAGAAAATCTGTATCTTGGTCTGTTAGTGTAGCCTTGGGTGATCCGTAAATGCAAATAAATTTTTAAATAAATGCATCAGTTATGGTGCTAGCTTGATGATTTGGAAGCGCAAATGCTAAAGAATACTTAGTAAGATTATCTTGTATTGTTAGTATGTACTCATTTCCTGTTTTCGTGATAGGAAATGGTCCCATACTATCTATAGCAATTTTTTCAAATGCTGTCCCTGGAGTGTCTGTTATAATCAAAGGATCTTTTGTTTTTACCCTTTGTAATTTTTTCAGTTGACATTGAAGACAGTTTTAAATATATTTTTGAATATTTGCTTTCATGTTTTCCCAATAGTAATTTTGACCATATGTTTTTGTAACACCTTTGTGTCCTCCAACTGTACTAGAATGTACTTCTTCTATTAATTGTTCATATTGATCCTTTGTTGGATATTTAGTAAACCCATTACAAATTATAATTTTTACAAATGAATTTTCGAAAATTGATTTGAACATTGCTAGAATTTCGTCTCAATTTATGTTATTAATTTGTGCAATTTTTGCTATACTTATTATTTTTAAATTCAATTCTTCGGCTAACGTTTTAAATGAAATGATTGAAGATTTGATTGTTTCTAATGTATTGGAAATATTTTCTTTTATTTTATTTTCCATAGGAAGAGCTATATGGTAAAACAGACCTTTTTTTATTTTTTCTGCTAAACCTAATTGGAGTTTACCAAAATTTGATAATATGTCGCGTTTCGCTAAAGATCTAAAGCCATTATCTCTTGGCTCTCCGTATACTGAAAGAAAGTATGTAAGAATAATCTTTACGCATTGGTAACTGGTACCTACATTCGATTATGTACTTTTCTTTTCTGGAATTAAGCTTTGCTTCTCTTTTATCGTCTTATAGAATATTTTCTTCTTTATGTTTATATATTCTTTTTTCTTTTGTTGTCTTGTGACGACATCCCTAAATTGAAATATGAGTCATGGTCTTTTAATAGATTTTTTACCTTATACGATGTATGGACGACTGAATGGAGAACTTTTTGTTTCTCCGTTTTGTTTTCTGTTATCCTACTTTTTCAGGCCGTTTGTTAAATTATAATTCTCAACTTCCTTTTAACCAAAACATTGCTATTATTTATATTCTCACTTATAGAGAAATAAAACTTTCTAACAAAAAAATTGACAATGGAAATATAAATTTTTTTAAAAACATTTTACTTAACAATGGCTACTCTTTTTTTCTTATAAATAAATATATTAAAAAGAGGTTATGCACCATTAAATCTATTTCACTGGTTTCTAAAAACAATTTATTATATAAAAAAAGTCCTAAAATATTTTTACCTTAAATTAATCCCCTATTTTCAAAAACTTAAGTAATGTTAAAAAGTTATAATATTCTCACAGTACTTAAAAATAATTATGATCATAAAAACAATTATTATTATATATAATAATCGACAATTTCTTTCATTCATTCTTTCCTTCATTCTGTCCACACCTGAAGTTGATCGTTTATGAATTCAATTGTTTTTCGAAAGATTTTGATATTTCCTATAATGTTTACTCAGTTAAAGTTTCGTGAATCTATTTATTTGAGCACGATATTTAACTACTTTGGAATTCTAATTATGACAATAGAAAAATAAAATTTTATTTAAATGTGTTTAAGAGTATGAAATTCTATTCAAAAAAATTGAATTTTAAGAAGAAAATATAAATGGATTTAAAGAAATATAAGGTAATGTAAATTCTTATTTCGTACAGAGGAATTGTTTATTTTTTAAATAAAAATAAATTTTTAAAGAAATTTTTGTTAATTAAATAATTAAATTAACTTACGAAAGGAAAGTAAAATTGAAATTTTTATTCTTGTTTCTTTTAAAAAATATAGTAGCTTTTTCAAAACAAATTTTACAAAATTTCTGTTAATTTCTTAGACATTTATTGAGTCATAAAATAAAATTTATATTTTTACAATTTTTTAGGTACTTTCTGGAATTGCTGTTAAATTTGATCTTGAATTTTAAATAATGATAATAATTCTCTAAATCTGAATTAGTAGTTTTTTACTCTTAAAGAGTGCAGATTCGTTTACCCTTTGAAATAGTAAGAAATTTGACTATTAATTAGTAGAAAACATCTAATTGGTAGTAGAAAATTACTAGTGTGAAATAGTAAATTATTTTACTTACTATTTAAAATTAGTAATTTTCTACTACATACTAGTATAATATTTTTCTACTAATTATAAGTCAAATTTCTTACTATTTCAAAGGGTAAACGAATCCGCACTCTTTCAGATTTAGAGAAAATATTTTAGATTTATTAGTAATTATTATTATCAGTAATTTTCTACTACATATGAGTATAATATTTTTCTACTAATTAATAGTCAAATTTCTTACTATTTTAAAGGGTAAACGAATCCGCACTCTTTCAGATTTAGAGAGAATATTTTAGATTTATTGCATTTTATAAGTACTTTTTTAAAATTATAAAAGTAAATCTTACTCTCTAAATCTGAATTAGTCACTTTTGACTAATTGAACAGCACCGAATCGTTTATT
>WNHD01009873.1:0-13424 GCA_011057455.1 Ganaspis sp. Gsp50
AACCGAAAGGATTAACTTGCATTGTAAAATTTACTGAAACTCTAAAAAGCAGCCATGAAAGAATTCTCTCTCGAAAATTTTGCCAAAATATTTACATAAAAAATCTTGATTCTTTACTATTCCAGCAATTTTTATTTTATATTTTTCTCATTCGATTCATATTTTTTAGTAGATGAGTAATTTGTTTAATATTTGATTATTTAGTAGTTAATATTTAATTTAACGTTTGTTTTTTAATTAATTTAATATTTGTTCTTTATTTAATTTGTTCTTTATTTAATTTGTTCTTTATTTAATTTAACATTTGTTCTTTATTTCATTTAACGTTTGTTCTTTATTTTTTTGTTTAAATGTTTATTTAAATGTTTATTTATTTGTTTAACATTTGTTAAATATTTTTTAAATGTTTGTTTAACAATTGTTTACCATTTGTTTCATGTTTGTTCAATATTCGTTTCAATGCTTCTTTGGAGATTAATCTTAAAATGATTTTCGCTAAAAAGTGAATTTTTGTAAATCATATCGATATGAAATTTGTTAAAAGAATAGCAGATGCGAGGTGATCACTGATGATTTATTATAATACGTGTACGTATCTCAAGTTTAAATGTGTCGGACAATAATATCGATTAACGTACTGTTATCGGTGATTAAGCCTGATTAAATTAAATATAATTATTGAAGCATAATATGAGAACTATCACGTATCACGCATAGCGAGTAAACGTCATTATGTGTGTTATATTATAATATATTAGATAAGATATTATGTGACATAACGAATTATTCGATCATTATTATAATAATATTAATTATATTGTATTATAATATTAATTGTATTATATTATAATATCAATTGTATTATATTATAATATTAATTGTATTATATTATAATATTAATTATATTATACTACAATATTAATTAAATTATATTATAATATTAATTACATTATATTATAATATTAATACTAATGATAATTATTATTATATTCGCATCTCGCGTTTTCGCCTGAACGAATCAACGCTTAAAGACTTAAAAAATGCAATCTATCAATATACATTAATCATGTCCTCCGTTTTTAAAGTGCCAGGATTCTTAATGCAATTTTTTCACTATGTGGGGCTCATACGTTCTCGTCGTATACACTCTAGTCGATTAGAAATACACTCGATTCTATTCAGATTAAATTAATACAATAAATATAATTTTACATCAATTTGCTACGAAATTATTTTTTATTTTACTCGAGAGGCCAATTATTCACGATAAACTTTTTCTTTATCCCTTTTTTATATATTTTACGAAAATTTCAAGTGGCTCAAACTCAACGACTCTGGTGACAATAATTGACATTTTTTCATTAACTTTGCTTTTCAAGAACAATTCACTTCAAGTGGACACTCGACAAAAATTGAAAGAGACAAAAATTAGGAGAAAAGAATTAAGAGGAACAAAAATTAATTGGAGGAAAAATTAATAGGAGGAAAAATTAATAGGAGGAAAAATTAATAGGAGGAAAAATAAAAAGAGGAAAGAATTGAAAGAGAAAAAAATTAAAAGAGAAAAGTTAATAAGAGAAAACATTAAAAGAGGAAAAAATTGAAAGAGAAAAATATTAATAAGAGGAGAAATTAAAAGAGGAAAAAGTTAAAAAGAAAAATATTAATAAGAGGAAAAAATTGAAAAAGGAAAAAATTGAAAGAGAAAAATATTAATAAGAGGAAAAATTAAAAGAGGAAAAAGTTAAAAAAGAAAAATATTAATAAGAGGGAAAATTAAAAGAGGAAAAATTATTATTATTTATTTGTCATTTACGTTATTTTTTATTTGTACGTTATTTGTTATTTTCATTATTTATTATTTACGTTCTTTATATCATTTACGTTATGTGTCATTTATGTTGTTTGTCATTTACGTTATTTGTTATTGTTATTTATTATTAACGTTATTTGCTATTGCTATTCATTATTTACGTTATTTGTAATTTATGTAATTCATTATTTACGTTATTTGCTATTGCTATTCATTATTTACGTTATTTGTAATTTATGTAATTTATTATTTACGTTATTTGTAATTTACGTTATTTGTTATTGTTATTTATTATTTGCGTCATTAGTAATTTACGTTATTCATTATTTACGTTATTTATTATTCGCGTTATTTATTATTCACGCTATTTATTATTTACGTTATTTATTATTCACGTTAATTATTTTTTACGTTATTTATTATTTACATTATTTGTTATTATTATTTACATTGTTTATATTATACACGCGATTTATTGTAACATAAATACCAGTAACATGTAATTTGTAATTGTACAAATACCAGTAACATTTTGATTTTGAGCCGCTGTAAAAATTGTAACTCAATCCAGTCTTTATTTTTATGTTACATTTTAACATAAAATGTTCTTTTCGATCTTTCGGCGTGTTCTTTTTATAGAAACAACAGAAACATAGAAAATAGATTAGAGATAAATAGTTTAAGACACAAACTAGATAAATTTGCGTAATTTCCTAGAATTGCCAGATTTTGTAAAGCAATAGTACCTAGCGTTTTAAACTTAATTATAAATTGTGTAAAATCGCAGTACATTTTCTTCTTTTTAAAGTAATTTTCAATTTCCAAGAGATTCTCTTTTTTTTTTAGAGGAGATAAAAGAAGGAAAACTGCAGGGTATATTTTTCTTCAAAAATGATATATAATATTTTTTTGCCTCTAAATATCTTCGTGTGAAGATGTAATATTATATACATACTTATATACAGTTATCTACAGAATAAATACGCTATCTAAATGGAAAAGAAATAATTTTTGTATAAGTCACTTAACATATATTGTTAAATTTACTTTAATTATTGATAAATTTACACTTAAATTTATCCAACGTAAACGTGTTCGATCATAATTATAGATTAAAACCGTTGTAGTGCCACTCAGTTTACAACGGGATTTAAACAACTAAATATAGATATATGAAAAAAAAATTGTGTATGTGTCAACTTACATCTTAAGCAAAGCAGAAATAATGTTAAAAATATCACAAAAAGCTGCACTATTCGAACTCTAAATATCTGCAGAAAGGGAATAATTTATATTTGATTTGCATGCACTGTTAAAAATGTTTTTCTACTCTTTACTTTTACAATTGAAAAAATTTCGAATCTGTCTTTTTGAATCGCCAAAATACACAAATCAGTTTTCTTTTTTATCAAATTAGTGCAAAGAAATTTTGAATTAAAAATTTGATGAACAAAATCATATTTTGAAAATTAATGGATAGAATTTATATTTGATGATCTTTGCTTTTTGTACCCATTTTTGTATTGCGAATCATTTTCATTTATACAGTAAATAAATAATCTTTCTTGTTTTGCATTCTGGGTGTAAATAATTGTAAACATATCTGTATATTGATAAAGAAATTTTCGTTCTCGGAACAAATGTCACTTCTCAACGACAGGATAATTATCAGGAAAGAGCTCTTTCATAGTACAAAATAACTATTGTGATTTTATCTTGAACGAAGTATATTTTTTTAACAGAACACAAAACACGAAAAACAGGAATACAAAATTTATGACAATCCCTATTTATCATTCCCGTTCGGTAAACAAACAAAACAAAAACAATAAATCGTATATGTATTATCTGAATCTTTATTATTATTTCATCAACACAAAATTTGAAGTTTTACGTTTAAATATTAAAATTAAATCATTTTTTTTAGTTTCAAATACATTTTCTTAAAGTTTCAAATGATTTTTGCTTCCTCATAGGGAAGCATTGTTTTTACTGCATCAAATGATTTTCTTACAGTTTCAAATGGTCTTTTTTCACTGTATCAAATGATTTTTTTACTGTATCAAATAATTTTTTTACAGTTTCAAATGATTCTCTTGCAGAAAAAATTGTTCTTCAATTTTGAAAGAAAGAAAAATATTCTCGAGTTTCAGAAAAGTATTTTCGAAATATTTGTTTTGTTTCCTCAAAGAGGAAGCTTTGTTTTAATTGTCGTTAATTACAATGTGCGGTTTTAAACTATAAAGACTGTCACGTTTGAGACCACATAGCTGACATGATGGTTCACCATAAAAATCTCTGCTTAGAATTTTATCCACAAGTAAAAATCTGAAAAAAGTCATTAATAAAATGCTAATAATTTTATGAAAAATAAAAAATAATGAAGCATCTATTGTACAGTACAATAGATGCTTAAGATATCTTTTTTGCTTTTTTTATTTTTTTATTTTTTTTCTTTTTTTCTTTTTTTTCTTTTTTTTCTTTTTTCTTTTTTTGTCTTTTTTGTCTTTTTTTGTCTTTTTTTTAAAGGTCATTAAGTATTTATAGTATAAATGAAAACTTGGACAATTTTGATCTTAATTGCAATTAGTAATCGGATTTTGTGAGATTTCGGTTCCTTAGACAATTTTCAGCAGAGATATTTTTAGCCATTGATCTAATACCACTGTACATCTGTTAAATATCATATCCGGGCATCAATTGCGAATGAAACTGAAACCTTATTGCGTTTTAAACATCATCTACGATTTGTATTTTATTTACGACAAATTAGAAAACAACACCTTTTATCTATATTAAAATCTTGCGCAAGAATTTTATAATCTCGATAAATCTTCAGGACTTATTCAAATTTTTTTTATTTCATTACAATTTTGGTGTAATTTTGTATCTCAATTTAAAATCATTATTTTGTATCACAATCGTTACATATTTTGTACCACAATCGTTACATATTTTGAATTCTAATTTCGAATTATAATTTTTTATTCTAATTTCGAATTCTAATATTTTGAATTTTAATTTCGAATCCTAATTTCGAATTCTAGTTTTGAATTTTAATTTCCAATTCTATTTTCGAATTCTATTTTTGAATTATAATTTTGGATTCTAATTTCGAATTCTAATTTTGAATTTTAATTTCGAAATCCTAATTTCGAATTGTAATTTTGAAGTTCAATTTCGAATCCTAATGTCGAATTCTAATTTTGAATCCTAATTTTGAATTTTAATTTACATGGATTGTTTTTACGAATTGTTTATGTCAATTTTAATGAATATCGTTTTGTATTAATTTTGTTTTAATTTTGTATTAGGTTTGTATTAATTTTGAATCAATTTTGTATCAATTTTGTATCAATTTTGAATCATTTCTGTATAAATTTCCGATCACTTGTGTATCAATTTGCAATTATGATTTTGTGTTCAGCATTATTGAAATTCTAAAAATAGCTTCACATCTTTACAATTATTGGAATAATAAATTTGACTTCGCAAAAATTGCATTGAATTTGTAATTTTCAAAAAATATTTACTATTTAATAGGGATGCCGTCTCTTGTTTCACAAGATACTTTAAAAACAATTTGATAAGTATTACAAAAAAATATATAGTACAGTAAGCTGAAATATTGACAATAATTAATATTAATAAACAGATCTAGTGCGAAAATAATTCTTAAGATATATTATTGTTATTTTGGGGGGAGCATTCTGAATCCTTTATATAAATAAAAAAAATAATAAGTGGTGCAAATCTTGTATCCCTTAAGTGCTTCGGTAGATTTTGATCATTAAGGACAAACAGGGAATAGAATACAGATTATAAAGATTATACGAACCGAAATGTGAAAGAAACA
Organism: Ganaspis sp. Gsp50; assembly: GCA_011057455.1. Lineage (NCBI taxonomy): Eukaryota > Metazoa > Arthropoda > Insecta > Hymenoptera > Figitidae > Ganaspis > Ganaspis sp. Gsp50. The sequence goes on from WNHD01009873.1 coordinate 5,670, forward strand.
CAAATTTTTCATTTTCACGAATCTTCAAAGGAGACCGATTTTTACAAGAAGTTCCAGTTTTAATTGTAAACAGTTTTTTAAATTAAACTCAAACTTTGTTAAATTGGATTCAACATTTTTTAAATGGAACTCACATTTTTTAAATTGAACTCGAAATTTTCGAAATTTGAATTGAATTAAACGTTTAGTTCAAACTTTTCGAAATTTGAATTGAGTTACAAGATTTAAAAATTAAATTGAATTATGTTTAATTCAAACTTTTAGAAATTTGAATTGAAATTTGAATTGAGTTACAAGATTTAATTCAATTCAAGCGATTTAAAAAATTTCGAAGTTCAAGATGATTTTAAAATGTGAATTCAAATGACAAGAAACATGCAGCTTTTCGTCTGTTGAATACTCTGAACTTATACTGATTATAATAATTAATGAGCGGTGAATTGTAGAAAAAAATGCATGCATTAAGACAATAAATTCATTAAAGAAGCAATGACTGATAAGGCAATAATTAATTTCTCGTGTGTTAAATTTAATAAGGTAGAAAAATGGGTCGTTCATGAAAAGTGCAGGTTGAGTGTGGGTGGAATCAGAAAAGAGACTATTATAAAAAATTCGGTATTATGCTCCTGAAAAGAAAATCCGACTAACAATTCAGAAGAAAGGAACAGAATTGAATATAATGATCGATGGGATAAATTTCATTGAGTATTCAATTTTTTTCCCAATCGATGACCTAGATTTTAAAGAAGAGAAAATAATTGGCAAAGCGATATTTATTTGACTGTGTTATGTTTATGTTATATTATTATATTAACATAAACAATAAAACGAATGCGTTCGTTACTATATTCTGTTATTATATAGTATTGATAAAGAAAGTTTTATTATAATGTGTCATTCTATTTGTATTATTATATTTTATAATTGTATAATTACATTGTATTATTACATTGTATTATTATATTGTATTATTATATTATTATACTGTATTATTATATTATTATACTGTATTATTATACTGTATTATTATACTGTATTATTATACTGTATTATTATATTGTATTATCACATTGTATTATCACACTAAATTGTACTATTATATTACATTAGTATATTTTATATCATTATACTGTATCGATATTATATTTTGCTATTCTAATATTGTATTCTCGAATTTTTACGAATTTTTGTAATTTTACCTATCATGATTGAAAGTTTTTTCCGAATTAACAGCGGATTATGAAAGACTAATCAGAGAGGAGCAAATAACCAAATTGAAGTCAATATTACTACATTATATATATATAAAAGTGGAATTTTATGACTTAATTTAAATATACATAATATAATAAGATGCTGTGAACTCTAGATTATAAATATGCTTTTATAGATGTAGATCTTTCATACAATGGCGTTAAAAATAATTATTTCTACGGGCACTAAACTTATCAATCATTATCTCATGTACAATGTTTTCCGAGAATTCACGCAACGATATAAATTCTACAGATTTTCGAAAAAATAAGTTACCGAATCATTTTTTTTATCTTCAGAAAACCTTTCACAGAATGTCAGTACGAATTACATAATTTCTTCCTTTTTTCTTTTTTAATAACACTCTTCTTATCTTGTGTTTAATTTTTTGATTCTTTAATAATCATTTTATTTTAATTTTATTTATTCTATTTTATTTATTCTATTTTATTTTATTTAATCTATTTTATTTTATTTAATCTATTTTATTTTATTTCTTCTATTTTATTTTATTTCTTCTATTTTATTTTATTTCTTCTATTTTATTTATTTTACTATTCATGTATATTTATTGCTTCCTGATAGAGAAAACTTTGATTTAGTGATTTTATTTTGATGTATATTGTTTTTATAAACAAAGATTCAATTGAAATGTTTTTTAAACGAAAAAGATTCTTACTTTTTGCTTAACTAATTAATTTGGCTTAATTAAATTATCTGCTATTTTCTTGCAGTAAAAGGATCTTTTTTATTTAAATGATATAAGAAACAGAATGAAGAAACAAATCTGTGAAATGTTTATTTATGTAACAAAACTGTCACCATTTCTTTCTAAAATATGAATGTAAATGCAATGCGATTTTTAAAAAGATGTTAAAATAAAGTTTCTTGAGTAAATTAATAAAGGGAATAAAAAATTCCATTAGCGGAAAGAATTCAAAAAATATAATTATCACACATTTAAGATGTTGTATAGCTGTGTACAATAAGTGACTATATTTTGTTTTCAAATATATCTATCACCTTGAATTGATCTTTCTTTAACCTTTTCCCCAAAAACACTCTTTTCACGAATCCATCAAATTCCATCATCATCAAATCCATCAAATCATCCGAAAATAAAGTCTAAAGACATGTTAATAATAATAAAAATAAAATAGGAAATAAATATAATAAAGACAAAAATACAAAGATATAAATGCAGAGATATCAATGTAAAGATATAAATGTAAAGATATAAATGTAAAGATATAAATGTAAAAATATAAATGTAAAGATATAAATGTAAAGATATAAATATAAAGTTAAAACAGAAAATAGAAATGTAAAAAATATTAAACTTAAAACAGATAATAAAATTGCAAAAAGTAGTAAAGTTAAAGCAGATGAAAAAAATGTAAAAAAGATATAAGTTAAAAAATAAATACAAGTTTATAATATAAAAAATAATATCAAAATGAAAACTACTTTAAAGATCTTATTCAATTATTTATTTACATTCTTACAGTAGTTCTTATAGTGAATAAATTCATGAACAATATTTTAAAATTTATAAAATTGTCTACAGTCGTATTTCTACAACGATTTGATGAAAACATTTTTGATATTTACATAGAGTAAAAAGCTTGATAAACTATAAAATTTTACTGCACGCAGTCCGTGTATTTACAGCTTTTTTAACATACGAAAACAATATATTTCTTAACACTAATTTGCACGATTTTTTAGCTACGAGCAAAATTATTCTTTTGCAACAAGAATGTGCTTTTTGATCCGTCGCATCGGTCAGAGTAGTCAAATCATTTTGTCAAAAAATTTTAATCACATCTTAAACATTTTGTTAATCATTTTGTCAAATAATAACAAATTGTTCAAGATATTTAATCTTAAAACAAAATAAATCTAACAAAGCAATATTATTCTACTGTACGTTAAATGTCCCAAATTTGATAATTATATACGGAATATATGCTTGTATGTTTCATGATTTGGTTTCTTTTCTTTCCCAAGATTTAAAGATTTTTATAAATTTGTCATTTTGACAATGCACGATTGAATTAAAGAATGCTTTCTTAACAATGCAAAAATGTAAATAAAATAAATTTCTACCAAATTGCACTGAAATATATTTTAATTACATTTTTTCAAGTTTCGTTTCTATTTATTTACTATTTTTACCTCTTCATGGATTACTTCTGTAAATTTTACTTCGGTAATTTCTTTTTTTTTACATAACTTCTACAGATTTTTCTTACTTCTACAAGTTCTCTTTTATTTTTTTGATTTACTTTATTTTCAGTCCTTAAATAAAGTTTAAGTCCTCAATAAAGTTATTCATTCTTAAAAGAAGCTCATCTGGAATGTAGATTTTTGTATAGAATAGTGTTTTGTAAAAAGGTCTTAAGTCTTTTTCTCATAGTTAACTTGATTCCATTGATTAAAGACACTGATCGTTAGCAAAGTTATTATCATAAGAGGGCAAGAAGCAAAAAAACATTATCAACGCAAATAAATTCTCCTGCATTTAAAATTGAACCCTGTTTTAAAAAACTAGAGATTCAGTTACTTACAAACTTCCATCTCGCCCTATTAATTACATCATCACGACATATAAATAAAATTAGATTTAAAATAGTTCAGTTCGATTTCCGCTTGAAAGAGCCCATTGAAAAAGAGCACAAAGTAACGTAGTATTGCATTCCCAAAAAAAGGACAGCGATATCTTGTATAAATATTTTATAAATATTTATATACATTCTATAAAAGCAGACGATATCAACTCTAAATTGATTTATACAGAATGCTCTTGCTTTTCTACAAGAGTTTTAAACTCTTCTAAATGTATCTGAAATTAAAAACTTGTTCATTATTTTTCGAAAATTCAAGAATGACTTTATGCGATGATAACTTAATAATGTAATAACTCGTTTAATTTATCTTTTAAAATTGATGATCAATTTTAAATAAGATGTTTTAAATGGTTTTAAGATTTTGAAGTTGTTTTCTTCTTGTTGAAAACAACTTGTCTTGAACTGGTCTTAAAATGTAGTACAAAAATAAAGATACTTACAATATTATAAAGTGTTACAGACACTGACGAACACTTCTAGTCAATAGAATCGAATGTGTTGGTCAAACACCATTTGACGTTGGTGCATTCGAAATGGGAGGAGGTCGTAATAAATCATGATACTGCATTAATGCTTCTCGAAGTGATCTTAAAACTGGTCCAGATGCAGTAGCAACAGTGCATTCCACCAAACACGGATAAAGGCCAATCAATTGTTCCCAAACTGATCGTTCAACTGCAATTTTTTTATTTACAATTCAGTATTAATCTTTTTCAGAACTCAAATTTTGAATAATTCAGTAATAATTCAATTCATCAAGATTTGCAATCGATTCAAATGTGTATTTAATTAATCAAGAACTTAATAGTTTATTTAATTAACCAAGAACTTGATTATTTAAGTAACCAAGAACTTGATTATTCAATTAACCAAGAACTGGATTATTTAAGTAATCAAGAACTTGATTATTCAATTGACCAAGAACTTGATTATTTAATTAACCAAGAACTTGATTATTTAATCAGCCAAGAACTTGATTATTTAATTAACCAAGAACTTGATTATTTAATTAATCAAGAACTTGATTATTTAATTAGCCAAGAACTTGATTATTTAATTAACCAAGAACTTGATTATTTAATTAACGAAGAACTTGATTATTTAATTAACCAAGAACTTGATTATTCAATTAACGAAGAACTTGATTATTCAATTAACCAAGAACTTGATTATTTAATTAACCAAAAACTTAATAGTTTAAAGAGTTTTTTGGTACAATACCTTTATTAGCAGGCGCCTTTTTAAGTGAAACCACGAGGGTCGCAACAGCTTTTAAAACGAAAGAAATCTCTGACAATCTGTATCTAGAACATAGTACGTAATAAACATTTTTCGTCTTGATCATTTTCATTTATTTCAAATAAAACCAAACAATAAATAATCCCTCTATGAGGAAGCAAAAACGAAATTTTCTCCACAAGGAAGCAATTTAATAATTAAAATAATTAAAATAATTAAATGAGGTTTCTAGAAGAAAATAATTTGCAATTTAAATAAAAAAATATAATAAATAAAATAATAAAATTCAATAAAATTTGTTAAAGTTAATAACAAATAGTAGCTAATTAAACTATTTTAATAAAGCTATTTAATAAAACTGTTTTAATAAACCTTTCCGTCTTGAATAGTAAAACACAGAATTCGTGATAATACCTTGGTAGAGGACATTTGCCACTTCTTTTCTCATCTTCGATGTAACGTTTAAGAACTTCCTGAAACCTGTGAAGAAGAGCTGTGACCGCAAGTCTACCTGCAATTCCACCTTCATCTTCGGGCAATTTGTCCTTACTTGTTTCCAATTCGTTGTTTAAACCATCGAGCAATGAAAATTGGAGTAAAGTTTCGAAACAAGTTTTCGCGAATTCTTCTCGCAATTTAGGCTCTCCATTTTTTTCGATATTAGACGCAGTTGCTGAATGGATTGATCCTTTATTTAGAAGCATAACAACGCGCAGGATAAATTGATGGGGAATGTGTTGAGAATGAGGCAACACTTCGTCTCGAAGGAGTTCCATAACTTGACAATCCACAGCCTCGTCTGCTTGTACTTCCTCGACGCCTCTTTCCGAATTTAAAGCGCTTTTGGGAAACAAGAAATCGTCCAATGTGTCCGCTAATTTTGGCCACATACTTTGAAATGGTTCAGGATACTTTCTAGCCAAAGGAATGCCAATGTGTAGAATAGTCAGCAGATTCGTTATCGACAATTTCCAAGTTGTCTGAGATGGACATTTGTATTTCATTGACAAAGGCACGTGTAGTGCTTCTATTATGCTTCTTAAAATTTGGCCTTCAATTACTGGAGATTCGTGTGCAGTTTTTTGATATAAATTCACTACCATTGATAAGGCTTTTTCTCCAAAAGGCACGTAGTTCATTGTCACCCAATCGGACTGAAAGACACATATTGTTAATGCTTTTGAAAATAAATTAAATTAAAATTTACAATAGAGAATGTTATTAAAAAAAAGAAATAAAACAAAAATAAAACAAAGTAAAATAAAAAAATTTAAAAAAGAAATAAAAATAAAGTAAAATAAAAATCGAAACTTACAGAAACACCTCGAACTTGAGAAATATGTTTCGTGGAGACTTTTCCATAAGTTGGCGCTTCGCAAGCAAGTTTTAAGAAATATAGAAGTTGTAAGAAAATAGGTTCAATCATTGTTTTCAAGTTTTCCGGTCCCATGAGTGCTTCCTATAAAATAAAAATAAATTATATAATAATATATAATAATATAAACATATAATAATATATACTATATAATAATAATAATAATATATACTATATAATAATATATAATACTATATAATAATATAAACATATAATAATAACATATAATAATAATAATACAATGTGTTTATAATAATGAAAAAAATATATTTTAGTCTAATATTTCATAAAACTCATTTCTGTGAATTTAAATTAATTGATAATGAACCTTTTGTAAAAGTTCCATTGAGTGCAAAATTCCATCCTGCAGTTGTGTAAGAATAGCATCAGGAATTGTGGGCAAAATGTAGGGAGTCGATTCCCCGTGTACGGGAACCGCAACTGCATTTTTTAGGACTGAACACAAATTTTGCAAATCGTTGCTTGTGTACCTGAAAAAATAAAGAGCAAACAAAAGAAATTATCAAATATTCAAATAGTATATAAAAATAAAAAAAAAGAAGATAAATTGAATAAGATGAAATAGATGAATAAATAAGATGAAGAATAAAAAGATAAGAAAGAAAAGTAAGATAAAAAAGAAAAATAAGATAAAAAAGAAAAATAAGATAATAAAATTAAATAAAATAAAATAAAAAATAAGATAAATAAAAAAATATAAATAATTAACATACATTCCTAAATAAATAGTACGTGAAATGGCAACTAACTTGTTTTTAACGTGTTGAAATACTGCTGGAAATATTTGCACAAGAGCTGTTAAAAATGCTTGTGAAGGGACATAAAGTTCGACTTCATTTTCCTGAGGAGGTGTCGTACTTTCGGTTCCAATGCTTATCCAAACTCGCCAAGCAACTAGCCACAAAGCTTCTGAATCTTCAGAATGCACTGGATCATTATTATCCGTATTTTTAGGCAAATATAGAATTTCTTGAAAAGATTTTAGAGCAGCGAGAGAAACCTGAAGAAAGTAAAAAGAGAACATAGATTCAACACTCGAAACTTTAAAGAAATTGAACAATTTTTAGTTTCTATACAAACTTCGTTGTTTTTACTAAGAGCGGAATTTTCTATAAACTCGAGAAGAAGAGACCAGGCACGTGGAAAATCTCCCAGCAATTGTAATAACTGTCGTTTTGTGTTGAAAACTCGAGCGACGCCACTCAATGTTAAAACCTGAAATTACAAGTGTTTTCA
>WNHD01009874.1:0-12649 GCA_011057455.1 Ganaspis sp. Gsp50
TGTATATATATATATATATATATATATATATATATATATATATATATATATATATATATACGTATATATATGTTGTACATATACATATATAGAGATAGAAAGATATTACTGAGTACTTTGGCGTGAGAGCAGGAAGATCCAAAGGAGCAACTTTCAAGAAAGAGTCGAGTTTTTATCTCGCATTATGCACAGATTCAGATAACCTCTGTTTTATTGAGATCACATGTTTTAAGGAGACTAAACATTTGTTAAAAGTCAAAATGGACATTATTGTTTTCTATTTACCTTCTTATTTGTCAGCAAATAGTTCTATGAAATATTTTTTGATTGTGTGAAATGACATGAGAGTGCTTCTTATAGGCGATTTTAATGCTCACAGATTTGTGAATAAGTGTAACAATGATGTTAATATAATTAATCCTAATAAAGTCGACTGTATTAGAATATTTTTCTGCATTATTTAATGATAACGAAACTTTAAGTTGACCCTTCTCTATATTAAAAATTTGTCGGATATACTCCCCGAATTTTTTTTTACATTTTTTAATTGAGGAATGTCACCACAGATTAATGTCGAAATAAAAGAGTTTATTTTACAAAACGATATTTATTTACAAACAATTTATTATTCACAAAGATCACAGGACCAAACGTTTAAAACCAGGATCGCATGAGTATCTATTAAAATCTTTTAAAAGCGCATGTCTAATTAGCGATGTCGCTCGTCTAATTTCACGTTGATATCACGTCTTTAAAGAGAGAAATATTGAATGAAATTGAGAAATGAAAATAAAATCATAAATCACGAAATCAAAGGGGTAAATCCATTCGCGTATCGCGTTGTCTTAGTAGCGGCTTTGACACTAATATCACGAGCTTCGCTTGTCTCCTTAAGAGCTTTGCTCGCCTTAATCGTTCGTGAGTTTCACTGATGATGCGATTTTATCACAGCCCTCGTCAGGAAAGGATAAGTTCTTTATTAAGATCTTCATCTGGGTCTGTTAAGTCGCTTTCGTTTAGGTAACCCATTGTTCCGTCAATTGCCCGCGTTAGGCGGTGTTTTGTATGATCGTCTGCGAGTAGGCGACCCGGCGCGGCGTCCACGCTCATGTCGTCGTCGGTTTCCTAGCTTCACTGTTTCACACTGAGTAGAGAGAGTTCCGAGCAGTTACACTGCTGTTTTGGAAGTCGTCGACACTCGCGAATCCGCCTACTTTTATGTACTGCGCGACGCTTGCGCGGAACGTAGCGCGCTCTGATTCGTCAATACCGAAATGCCGGGGTAGTACGTCGCGATTGGCGGATACGTGGGGGTATCCCAAGCTACACGATTTATAGTACATACATTGATTTTGAGACTTAGTCTCTGAGCGAGTGTCGATGCGAAACCAATTCGGCAGAGAACGATCACCCGTCCTCCCGAAGGAAACCACAGCTTAAGGTGCAATTTCGTTACAGAACAAATTAACAGAATCATGAATAATAATAGAGTATGTCTGGATTTCGTGTTTACAAATAGTGATAGTGAAGTTATGGAAGCTATGTTACACCTTGTGAAAGATGTTTACCACGCATCACTATGAAGGGAATTCAAGTTATATATTGTATTTTTCTTTTAATTAACCTCTAGTTTCATGAATTAATTATAAATATTTGTAAGTTTAGAATGTGATGGTATTGCCTCTATGGTATTATCGGGGTGACGCGACAAAATGTAGCTAATTATTGGGGTTTTATAAAATTGCTCGTCTCCCATGCTGTCCTCAAACTTATTGTGACCGTGATTGAATTAATGTTTCGTCACTTCTTTGCGTGTCGCTGATAGCCCAAAGAAGTAGTGATTTATATACACTATGTGACGAAATAGTTTCTTACATTAAGGATGGCGTGAAAGGGGAAGTTGGATAGCTCAGAATCTCTCGATTTTTACACAATCTGGCCAGTTGACAAAGGGGTTTTTGGGCTTATTTTGATTTCAAAACATGCTTTGAATAATTTCGCATCATACCCAAGTCACCCCGAAGTACTAGTATCGTTAAGCTTCTTCATTCACTAAGGTATCCGGTCGATGAGTTTTTAATCTGAATTTTATCTTTATTTTGTTCATTACACTTCAATTATTTCTTAGTTTATTGATATAATTGTGTGTTCTCTATTTTCATATTATTTTAATCGCACTCATTCGTAATTTGTATGAAATGAATGTGTGTGACGCGAGTTATGAATTGGTTTATTTTCGCCTATTTATACGGCTCCTTTTTGTACATATTTTGTTGAATTGCTATTTGAATATACATATTCAGATCTTGTTATAGCATGATTGTTTCATTTATACGATCTTGGCAAACGAGAATTTTATTCGTTCAAGCAATTTTTATTGTAAATGATATTTTTAAAAATAATTCGATTGATTAAATATTATAAAATTAATGAATTCTTAATGTAATGAAAAAAATCGTTACAACTATAAGTGCTCCTTTCCTCAGGTGTCCCTCAAGGTTCAGTTTTAGGATCATTGCTATTCAACGTTTTTATTAACAATGTAATTTACGTAATATTTGCAGATAAATTGCTATTTCTTGATGATTTAATAAAGAAATAAAATCTTAAAATTTATCGGTGCATAAAAACCTTGATGGACGTTGTCTTTCCATAAGAAAACTTAGGTTTACTGAATGGTGTACGACAAATAAATTAAATTTAATTCAATTTCTCTTATTAATTAACCCGGGTGAAAAACCTGATTTTCTAGAAAACGATTTTAACAAAAAGCACGAAAATTGAAAAACCTCATTTGATTTGGGTAAAAATTATTTTCAATCTAAAACTCGGGTGATTGTTTTAAATGGAAAACGCGTGTTTGGAATTTTTAGCAGAAAAAACAATATGGTTATTGGATTAGCTGGATAGTATTACCTTTCTCTACGTTTAGTGAAAGCTTTTCGTCCCGTTTGCGAATGAGGGTCCAATTGTTACAATTTTCTACGTGTGTTTGCATTTGCTTACACAGGAGTACGTATTTGATGTTTGGTACGTGTAATAGCCGTCGGCGTCACGCCAAGGCGTTAGCAAACAAAGTGAAAGCATACATTATTTTCCCTTTACTGTATTTATACAATTTTGCCCCTTCTGAGTTTATATTTTGCATTTTTTTCATTTCATGTTTTATTTACTCCCGCATGCCGACTGAAAATTCTTCTTATTTGTTCCAAATTTTTCTTTCCCTTCCTCATCTTTAAGTTATTTTTTTCATTTTCTAGTAAATTCAACTACAACGTGCTTTATTTCTTTCATTTTTTCGAAAATGTAAATTCAACTACAACGTGCTTTATTTCTTCCATTTTTTCGAAGAATTTAAAAGATTATTTATTTTTTGTAAATTATTAAGTATATTATATTTTATTTATTTCGACTTACAATTAAAAAAATGAGTAAAGAATAAAGTTTGATTGAAAATTTTCAAATCCTGTTGAGAAGACATTTTTGGAATACAGTTGACGTTACAGGATGTGTAATAACCGCGGAAAGCCAATTTCTTTGATGCAAAAGATAATGCTCGAGTTTAGGGCAAATAATCCTTTTTTTATGTTCACAAAACCTACCAATTAGCTCGCATAACATTATCGTCATTATGGTACTACAAGCCAGTTCAATCTAGATAAATTTAATACATCTTTCAAATATCCAATCTCTTTTTCCCCCGAGAATTTCGTGAGGCACCTAACGTATCATATACTGTGCGTATACACGATCGCAAAATAAGGAAACGAAAATAAAAATTTTCCTTTAGTCGAGAGTATCCGGGAATCAAGCTATGGCACGGGAAGTAATATACCTCATCGTCTGATTGTATCGTCTTTCATGATCGATGAATAAAGATATTTTGCTATACAAGGTTTTAAATTAAAAGAAATCGCCTTTAAATTCTCAGAGTAATTAATATAAGGTATTATCGGACGAAAAGATATAATTCGTATGGATATGATAAGATACTTTTCAGCTATCTTGTGGTATTATTTAGAACTATGGGGGCTTTGCCCCCCAACCCCTTTTTTGTTTTGCATCTTGAAATGGTATCTAATGGTATTAAACTATTTCAATAAATCATATTCTATAAAACAAGTGTTTGACACATTTTTATTATAAAATTAAGGTCCTTGAAGAATTATATTATTATCATATTCTATAAATAAATAGTTTAAAATATATAAAAAATAAAAATATAAGAATTAAAAATATAAAAATTAAAATATAAAAAAAATATTTGCGGTGTTGGGATTCGAGCCCTGAATTCTTGTGGTTGTGGTCGGCGATGTGTTTGCTGAGCCACGGTGCCATTGGGCGAGCGTTTAAATAGAAATATAAGAATATAGCTATATAGAATTAGAATTATAAGAAATTAATTCAATTAAATAATAAAATATTTATTAAAGAAAATGTTAAATAAATTGTAAAAAACAATAATAAAGAGAAATGAAATGAATTTACTAAAAAAAATAAGATAATGGGAGAAAGAAATAAGTTTAAAAAAAATAATTATTATTTTATTAATATTAAGAAAGGTAAATAATTAATTAATTAATGTTAACAAAATAAATTATAAGTTTAAATAGATTAAATTATAGGTAAAAATAATAAAAAATAAGAACTAAGCAATAAGAATTATTAATAATAATAAATTAAAAAAAAAATTTATAAATAAATACTTATAATAATAAAATAAAAAATTAATACAATGTAGATGACAAATAATTTTAAATTGATTTATTATTAAAATTAAAAAATTAATATTTATATTAAAAATTAAAGAAATAAGAAAAATATCGTTAGAATGTTCTAGAACTAAAAAGAGAAATAAATTTGTATTATAAGGAAAAGAGATAAATAGATTTAAATTCATTGGCTTCAGCAAAATAAACCTAAATTGGCGGTATAATTACTGAGATTGGCGGTATAAATATTATTAATTTTGGGTTAAAGAGTTCGCAAGAATACTAGTTCCGACCAATCAAAATTGATTATACAGAAGAAATTTGATTTTAGTGGGAAATTTAATTTTAGTGGGAAATTTAATTTTAGAGGGAAAAGTTTACAATTTTAAAATAGAATTAAATTCATTTGCGAGGGAAAATAAGGGTTTTTGTAGAGTATATAAACAATGAATTTGCAGAAATGGTCTCTTACAATTTTCAACATTCAAGAGACATTGTTCTGTTGTTAACAATTACTTGATTTCGTCATTTAGAGATTACCTTTGAGAATTTAATTAAAGCGAGTTTGTTTTCTTTTTAAAATATTGAATTACTTATTTTGAATTTTGATCTGAAAAGAAATTTTAGAATAAATATAAACACTTGGTTTCATAAGATTTTTATTTTTTTAATAATTTTATTTCTTTTTATATTTTTTTTTATTATTGTAAGTTATAAGTATTTAAATGTTATAATGTTATAAGTATTTAAATGCTTCAATCTTTTATTTTAGATTAATATAATTTTCTTTTAATTCTAAACTTGACCAATAATTCGCTTTAAACAAATGCAAGATACTTTTCCATAGAAGAACTTTTCTAAGAGACGCATTTTCATCAATTTGAAATATTTTATCAGCGACTTTGTGGTTACTTTTTTTCTTCCTTAAGAGACAGAATGATCTCTCTCGATCTTTCTCCATCTTGCTTCTCCGTGTTTTCGCTACCCGTCAATGTAAGATACAGTTTCCCGATTCCCAACTTACTTTAGATAAGTTAAGATTGAGTGACTGAAGAAAATGAGCTTCTTCGATTTTCAATCTATTCAAGCGAATTCAAAGGAAAAAAATTGCCAAGAATACCTTCTGAAAACTAAAACACCAAAAAAGACTTTGCGTTGGATTTTAAAATATAGCCTCTCTCCAAAGTGTAATTGATTTTGATTTACAATCGACAAATTTAACGTATTGAATCTACAAATATTGTTTAAAAAATTGTGAAGCATTAATGTTTCACAACATTTCTTTATTTTTTGAGGGGTAAATTTATCCCTTATAAAGATGAAAATTGAGTATAGTGATAATGAATTTGTGAAAATAGATAAATGTGGAAATGGAGGAAGCACACGAATCACTAAAACAAATGAAAGCCTGCTAAGTCGGATTACTTGTTATGTAGGGTCAGAAATACTATATTCAAATTGAAGGTTCAATTAAAACTCTGATCCGGCTTAACTTATTTGCCATTCTGGAAATGCACAAAAGAGCTGAAAATTTGCAGAATCATAAATTATTCTAAAAACGAATTTTCAACATCCATAACAGCAAATGAAGTGCATTGCTTTTGTACCTATTATTTAATATATAAGAGGCATTATATGCCAACCCAACAAATCATTGAAATTCACATTTTTTATTTTGCTCAAATTTTTTCTCTATTTGTATTATACAAAACAGAACTCCATGATTTTTTTCATAAAGTTGTTCAAAAGTTATGAATTTATCAAAATTTTGAATTTCTTTTTTAAATTGTGTGTTTTTAACTGAACCTTTTGCACAAAATTTTTAAAAAGTTTAGTTAAAAACACACAATTTGAAAAATAATAATTCAAAATTTATTAATTTTTAAGTAAATTCTGAGAATAAAAAAAAATTTTTTTTTGAAATTTTGAAAAATTCATAACTTTTGGACCACTTTCTGAAAAAATTTGAAAAAAATCATGGAGTCCTATTTTGTGTAATACAAATGAATAAAAAAATTTGAGCCGAATCAAAAATGTGAATTTCAATGATATAATGTTGAGTGGGCATAGAATGCCCCATAAATATTTGTAATTTCGTTACGAGATATTTGCATGAAGAACAAAAAATTGTACATTGTACAATGAAAGTAGCTGGCATTTAAAAAGTGTGAATTTGTTACTGTTATTTGAGCCAAAGTTATCGACATTTAAAAAACCACTTCGAAGTAACGATTTTTAAAATTTGAAAATATGCAAATTAAGCACAAAAATTTGCACTCCTGGATTAGACATTGAGGTGCTTTTCATCTTGGCAACAGTTTTTTAAATTTTATTTCCCCATCCTTATTTATTTCGTTCAGATATTCTTTCAGCTTGTTCTAAATTTTTTTTTATAAATTAAAAAATAATTAATGTTTTGAAATGAAGGAAAATAATGTAAATAAGTGAATTAAATTATATATATAAATTACAAGTGAAATGTAAATCTGAATAATAAATAGATTTGAATAAAGGTGAAAATTTGTCCTCTAAGCAAAATTCCAGAGACGAATAAATGTATTTTCTGGTCAGTTGAAGAAGATTGGTAACCCGATTAGCAAGACCCTTTAAGCAATGCGGTTTTATCTGCATAATGATATCCTCGAACGTGAGTCTCTTTACTATTCCTTCCCACTCACACTTTTTCCTTTATTTTCCCCATTTTATCTCTGTTTATTCATACCTTTCTCTTTTTCAAGTTTTACTGGTTATTGAATTTCGTCTTCGAGAAAATCCAGATAAGAAATGTAAAATTGCAACATGTATGTATCGAAGATCTCTATACATTTTTACACACAAAAAAAAGAAACATATTTCTGTGGTTAAAATCTCAAGTTTATTTTGTCATATTATGTATTATCTACCATTTTTTCTCTTTCACTTATTTCAAAAAAAGGTAATGAACTCTTTGTGTTGTATTTTCGTATAAAAAACAGTAGAACGTCTCTAATTTCTATATTTTGGGAGGATTTGAAATTATAAACTCGAGGCGTGATTTTAATAATTTTTCCGACATATCTCGACCAATTATTGTTGCAATGAATTAAACACGGAAAAAAATGCTGTAATTGCACCTATAGTAAACTAGTAAAAAATGTGGTAAATGCATCTACAGCTGTAGTATACTTGAGCATGCGCAGAGATACCGCAACCGTCTGACACATAACCTCAACTTCTGAGTCATTCTGAGTTTTGCATTGGGGTAACTTTTATTCCATGCAAAGTATTTTTGACTATGTGTTTAGCTATCCTATATATTACTAGTTTTTGTGATTAATAAAACCTCAACTATAGTAAGTGCAGCTCTAGATTTTTTTCCTTGAAACTTGGTAGAGTAACTAAGTATCAATAATAGGGATGCCTGGAATTAAAATAAACATTCTTTAAAAAATTATTGTTCTACAATTATTGATAAAAATTAGTGATAAATTTAGAAATACGCATTTTTTAAGTTTCAAATGAAAAAGTGTTGCGATCAAGTTTCGTACTGAGAAAACTTGAAGCGGGAAAGTTTTTGGTCTATTAATAAAAAAGTTTTTTACCAAGTTTCAAAAACATTTCCGGCAAAGTGTAAAATAATATACTTACTCGAAGCTCGATCTCCTAAGGACTATTGATATTGAAACTCACCTGAAAAGATAAAAATCATGAATTAATTTTGAATAATATAACAATGAGAAAAATGATTACCAAATGAGATAAGAATTATACTAAATAGGTAACATTATAACAATTATAACAAATAGACACGTACATTCAAAATTATAATAATTATTATTTGTGGAAAGAAACAATTTCAGACTAGCTGCGAATTCTTTTTCATTTTGAGTTATAATATTGTATTCATTTCATGAACACTTTTCTTCTTCAATTATAAAAGAAAATGGTAATAATGGGCAAAATCTATGTTTTTTATACAAAAATAATTTCTAAAATCTAAAGTTTTCACTTATTTGAGAAATCCTCTCATCTATTTTGAGATATTTAAACTAAGATTATCCCCTATAAATGTTATCAAAGTATCTTAAACCGTTCTCAAGTTACCGTGTACTTAAAAAAAGGGACATCCACACACACACACACACACACACATATCCGAACATTTGATCAGGGACTCATATGATACATTTATATGTAAAGAAAATTTAATTTAGAGCATTTTTTAAAAAAGTTAAAAGTGCAGGAAAACAAAGCTTCCTCTTGAGGAAGCAAAAAAGAAATTACCATTATGAAAAAATACAAAATTATACTTGAAACGTTTACTTTTAAAAGTATGTTCTTCTATTCTTGACGTGAGAATTTTTTTCGAAACTTTAATTACAATTCTATTACAAATGAATTTGAATAAATAGAAATAAAGTGACAAATTTTTCCTCAAAAAAAAAAAAAAAAAGGAAAAAAAATAAGAAAATTAACGTCGTGACTTCTCGCTTCCTGCCTCGTGCAATGTAGTTTAAATTGAATAACCTTGCATCCCAGGTGCAGAACTTGCATTGCTTTACGAGACGTTTGTGACAGTACGAGTACGTGATGCTGAAAAGAATAATTTGGCGTGCATCAAAAAAACTACTTTAGAATTTCAGTCATAATTTTATTTTCCTTCAAAGGCTATTTTCGTCAATCTATATTTAGTTTTTTTATTTTCAATATTGTGCTCATGAAGTTTGATTGTGCTCCATATTATCCATATGAATTAAAAGTTAAGATATACAATTTAATACAAATAATTCAAGTTTTTAATTAAAAGCACATTATGAAACATCAAATTTTGCGTGTCTTTTGTACCCTCTCGAAAATTTGATCACTTGTATGAAAAAAAAAAAATAAACCGTTCCCCGACAAATTTCCTAATTATAGATTCCTAAAATAAAAATTTCCTAAAAATGAGTTTCCTAAAATTCAAATTCCTAAACCAGTTTTCCTAAGCGAAATTTTCTAAAGTTATTAAATTTTCCTAATTTCCTAAAAATTGTATACAAAAATTGAAGTATAAAAAAATTAAAAATAATTACTGAAATTTAGAGAATGATTGTATGGGACAAATTTTCCAGATATTTTAGAACTGCGTCTGGTTTGTAAGTCTCGTACTCCTCAACAATCCTACGTTTTCTATTTTGGGTTTCCATCCATTTTTTCTTTATACCTGATGCTGCTTTTTTCCCCATATTTAATTCCCTACACATAGTTTCCACATCAGCTTGCTCATTTTGGAAAATTGTGAGTAAGGAATATAAGTCGGGATGATTTTTTCCTAACAGTGGGTGGAAGCGATTATGCAATTGTTAGTTCTTTGAGCGCCACTTAAAGTGGCATCATACTGATTCCACAAGGAAATCGGGTAGCGAGGGGGGACAGCCTCTTCCTCTAGCAGCACGACCACGAACATAATACTCCTCGAAGTAATCGGTTATCGGAGGCAGTTCTTCTTCGATTTAATCAACGAGAAGATTAAAATCATTTGCCACGTCGTCTGGTGGAAGAAATGCAAGAGCTAGTAGCATACGTGTCTGCAATTTCAGCTTGCGATTTTCCGGATCATTGTAGAATTGTTGTAACCCTTCACTTTGAATTTTGCGGTACATGGATTGTCCAAAATGATAAAAACAAGCATCTAGAGGCGTTCTAGGGAAAACAACTTTACACGCATTTAAAATCCCTTTTTCGAAGTCCGTCATAATCCTCTCTGGCATGCAAGGATGGATTCCAAAATCTGTTGCAACATCAACGACAGCACGAAGAACCGTTTCATATTGAATTTCTTCCTTCGATGAAAGTAATGCGTATACTAAAGGTACTGCGATTACGCGAGGTTCTTCTCCAGGGAGTTGCAGTCCTTTTTCTACTCTGCCAAAAACTGTAAACACCTGCGTAAATATTCTAGGGCAAATCTGTAAAAAATTCTGAATTTATGACACGATAGGACATAAGAAAACAAATAAAACACAAGTATGAGACCTGTAACCTTGAAGCTACCGTATAGAAACCAAGTTCCGCAGGTTGACAATATCTCCAGATTTCTCCTCGTCGAGAACATGAGAATACGACCGTTCTGAATATCGTCGTTGTCCTGAGAATCGTATACGAGAAATTTCTCCTACCCTGGTGTTTTGAAACCTAGGGGGGATTTCGCCTAGATCCTCTAGGGATGTAGGGTTAGTGGGAAAATTCTTACGACGTCGTAACCTCACAGATTTTTTCAAATTTTCGCGTTCCGGTAATTGACTCAGGACTCCATCTGGGACGTCAGCGAGTTCATGACGAAGGATCGCTGCCGGCGGTAATTCAGGATATTCTTCAGCAACTCTTTTTATTGAATGTTTTATTATCTCAGCTTCAACTTCTTCGCGATTGGGAGGATGAGTGTGAGGTGATTTGTCAATACCTACAATATGCAAAATAAGGTTAGATAAGAACGGTCTAAAAATTTTAAGTCAATACCTTTTATCAAAACAATTCCATCTTTATCGTATCGCGTAATTGCTCTCGCAGAGCACTCTCCTCCTTTTTGTTTCTTGCATTCCCAGTACAATTTATCTTCATATACTCTGGTTTTGTAATACATGAAACCATCCAGAAACAACTGTTTGCCCACAATTCGGGGACCAATCTCCATTGTTTTTGCAAAGTAATATTAATCAATAGTACTCTAATTTTAAAAATGATGAATATGAATTGCACTTTAAATTTAGAATTGAAATCTGAAAAGTTTAAAACCTTCGTACTTTGAATTTAGAAATAGAATGACATTTGTCAATGCTGAGAAAATAGTTGCGGATCGCATATCAATATGAAAAACAAATATTAGGAAAAATTACATTGTTTGGAAAAAAAGACTTTAGGAAAAAAAAATTCAGGAAAATTGAGTTAGGAAAAACGGATTAGGAAAATAGGTTTAAAAAAAATTACTATTAGGAAAAAGAGTTGTTAGGAAAATGTGTTTAGGAATTAAGGATTTGGAAAAATGGTAGAAAAATCAAAATAAACGCATGTTCGAGGCGAAATTCGGAAATTGCAAACTTTGAAAACTTGAAACTCATTAAGTAATGATTGTAACAAATTTGTGGCTAAAAGTAACGGGCTAAGTTGGATAGAATGCATCGAACTAATTGACTACGTTTAACCTTAGTTACTGAATTTACACGTCTTGGAAGTTGATTGACAATTACAGACACGAATCTGGATTCTTGCATCGTGGTAGCAAATTTTCAGAGAAAACTCGTTAAAGACTTGTATAAATGTGACGAAATGAAAGACGCGTGTTTCAAAGAAAATGCTACTAATTATAAAATGCTACTACTAACAGTACTAATTGTGTCAAACTGAATTATATAACACCAAAATTATCAACATAAATTGTCAAAACCTATCCCACTGATGGAATTCAACAAAACATATTTCAGCTTATTAGCTTTGTCATTATTTTTAAACTTCTTTGACCAAAAGCATTGTCACTATAAATATAAATTACAACCATAGAAAATTAATGTCAAAGTAGCAAATCCCATATCGCAGATTTATTTTTGAAACTCGTTTCTGTGAAAAGAATATCAGAAATCGTCACCATATTAGATCCTCCATTTTCAATTTAAGAAAACTAACATCAAATTTGTAATTAGCGACCCCAAAAAACCCTTGAGTAACAAAATCCAAGCGAAAGTAACAATTGTTTAAAATTTTGTCTGCCATATTAGATCCGCCATTTTGAATTTGAAGAAACTGAGATGATATTCGTAATCAGCGACTTCTAAAACCCCTTAGAACTAAGTTTTATGAAACTCTGTAAAAATCAATAATTTGTTTATGGGTGATTCTCCACGTAGCGCACAATTCCATGTCCCTTATGTTTTTAAAGAAATAAATTGAATATACTGTAAAGTTTCTAACGTGAAAATGTAATT
>WNHD01009877.1:904-29939 GCA_011057455.1 Ganaspis sp. Gsp50
CAAAAATATTTCCAAACTGCATTACAAAAGTTAAATAACTTTGTGGTTACTTACAGTGTGCTCCCTAAATCTAAATCAAAGAATTTTCAGTGAATAGTCACTAACTGACAGTGCATAGTCACTAATTGACAATGAATAGTCACTAATTGGTAGTGAATAGTCACTGATTAGCAGTAAATAATTACGAAATGATCTTATCATCACGAATCAGTAAATATTCACTGATTAAATGTATGTCACTGTTCAAATAAGCGAATTTTAACTTTTTCAATTGTTTGTAATTCGCAGGGATGTTGACTGATTAACATTGAAATTTACTTAAAAGTCAGTGATATTATACTTAAAAATCACTGATATTACTTAAAAATCAGTGATATCATTTAAAAATCAGTGCTATTACTTGAAAATCAGTGACGTTATTTTTTACCGACTAAATCAGTGACTTTTTCACTAATTCCAATACAGAGAATGTAAAAAAAGGGAAAATTTCTAATATTTTCTGCAAAAGTGACTTTATTTCTATAAAAATATTTGACGTGAAGCAGTGCAGAGTTTGAGAGTGCATTGTTCGTTTCAGGAGTTAACGACACGATGCAGGTGTGCGCAGTAAGATGCATATTCTTAGATAGAACGACTACCGTGAGTAAAAGGGCATAATATAATGCATTCTGGATTTTTGGGAAAAGTCTCGGCTAATCGACTGGGCACGACAATGCTAAAACTTGAATGGACGGTCCCTTTTTGGCAAACCGTGAGAAACACTATTTCGTTGAAGAAAACATGTCGATGCCAATATAGACGTGCGGAGGAGTAAAAGGAGGAGAGTGAAAAAAGAAAAGAGAAAGGATCTATCTACGTTGGGCTCCAGGGAATTAAGTAGCTCGACGGGAGTGACGACGATAAAGCCCGGGTCTTGAAAAAAGACCGTTTTTCTTTTTTTTGTCTCGCTCTTTTGCACACATCGCTGCCATTGATTCATTATTGGTAAACGATGTATAGTATAGTGTCCCAGGGATGGCTGTTCCATCATTAAGAATCTTGTAAGCCAGTCTCACAGTAAATTTTTCACCAAATCAAATGTTCCGGTAAACGCTCCATTTTTTGTCCTTTTCAGAAATTTCACACTATTCGGATTTAACGTACTTTTTAGAATGGGAAAGCAACTCGAAAGTCGTAATAAAGCAAAAAAATAAAATAAACAAATACAATAAATAAATAAAATGAGCAAATAAAATAAACAAATAAAATAAATAAATAAAATGAGCAAATAAAATAAACAAATAAAATAAATAAATAAAATAAACAAATAAAATAAATAAATAAAATAAACAAATGAAATAAATAAATAAAATAAGCAAATAAATAAATAAAATAAACAAATAAAATAAACAAAAAATAAACAAAAAATAAACAAATAAAAATACAATGGAGCAGAAGCCAAAGTAAAATTAGAATAAAAGAATGATAAATTAAAATATAATGAGAGTGGAAGAAAGTAATAAGAAAATGCAGCTGCATAATTATGGAAAAGTATGATTCGAGGAAACAAACTCATTTACTTTTGTTGTAGAAACGAGCTTATTCGATTATAAATTATAATTCCAAGCTCGATCTTGGAGAGAAAAATTTCAAAGAAACATCCATAATTGGTTCCAGTCTACAAAGTTTTAAATTATCGAGCTTTGTTTAAAGAAATAAACAATTCTGGATTCGCTCTGTTGGCATTCAGCTTTTGATACTTTGATCCAGGGATCGTCATTCAACATATAGTAAAAGAAATAAATTAATTAAATTCTTGAAACAATTTTCAGGACAATTTTAAAAAATTAGAAAAAGCTACATCGATTTAATACTTTAAAACTTCAAACCATCATATAATTTCAACCCCTGCAAATGTCATTTCACCTTAATTTTAATACCTCGCATTTACAATCAATTCTAATTTGTACCTGTTCAAGTTACAATCAATTACAATTTGAACTTGTTTAAATAGTAGTCAATTCTAATTTGAACCTATTTAAATTGCAATCTATTTAAATTACAATCTATTTAAATTACAATCTATTTAAATTGCAATCTACTTAAATTGCATTGAATTCTAATTTGAACTTGTTCAAGTTGCAATCAATTCTAATTTAAACCTGTTTAAATTACAATCAATTGTAATTTGAACTTACAAAAATTGTAGTCAATAACAATTATAATTTGAACATGTTTACTTTGCTATTAATTCTAATTTGGCAATGTTTAAATTGCAATCTGCCGATTCAAATTCTAATTTATCATTTTCTGCATTCATGAACATACTAAAACTATCATTCCTTAAGCCCATAAAAATTTTTATCCATCCTGATTTGATTGCATCCAAATTTTAATAGATTCTATACTTCAAACTTATTCAAATTTCAATTTGAATTCATCGAAAATAAAATCCACCTTAATGTAAAAACATAAAAATTTCGAACTTTCTAATATGAATCAATCGAAGCTCCAACTAATTTAATCTTTTACGTTTATTAACAAGATATTTGAATATTAGCAAACTTAATCATCCACTAATTGAAATGTAAATTAATTTTAACAACTACTTACCGAGGGTTCGAACTAACTGTTAGATTTTTATCATAAAAGTCAACAGTAAGTCGAAATATCAATCAATTTGATTGGCATCGATTTAATTCTATCAATTCAACTGCACTCTAAATTGTTGATAGAATGTTTATTCGAGACCTTTATTACTCTCTCTACTTTCTGAATCTGAAATAGTGGTTTTATACTAATGACTTAAAGAAAACTGTTTTACTATCACTGAGAGAATAATATCTTTTGATTTAAAGAAATATCTTTCTTTGACTTGTATCTTTGATTCAAATTTCATTTTTCTGTCATTTAAAAAAATTTTCTTTGTTTCAAATAAATTTATGCCTTTAATTCAACAAAATATTTTTTTGACCGTATATCAATAATAGAATGTTTTTGATTTAATGCAGAAATTTCTTTCAATAAAAGAAAATTTCTTTGAATTAAATAAATTCTATTTGAATCAATGAAACCTTCTATTTGAAAAGACATTTCTTTGATTCAAATCAGAAAAGTCAAAGAAAGTAATTTCTTTAAATCAAAAGAAACTTTTCTGAGTGATTAAATAGTTGAAAATTTCACTAATTTTTAGTAAAAAACGGCCCCATTTTAGTAAAAACAATTACTAATTAAAGACTAAAATATCTACTAATTGAAAAAGTTATTTGAAACTAAAATATCTAGTAACTGAACTCTCAGAAAAAAGTTTCTTTTAATTTAAAGAAATAACTTTCTTTGACTTTTCTGAATTTATTTTAAGTCAGAAAAGGTTTCATTGATTCAAACAGAATTTATTTAATTCAAAGTAATTTTCTTTTATTTATAAAAATTTCTGCATTAAATAAAAAAAATTCTAGTATTGATATACGGTCAAAGAAAATTGACTCAGAAAAAAATTTCTTTTGATTTAAAGAAATTACTTTCTTTGACTTTTCTGATTTGAATCAAAGAAATTTTCTTTCATTGAAAACAAAGAAAATTTCTTTAAATGAAAGAAAATTGAAATTTGAATCAAACATACAAGTCAAAGAAAGTTATTTCTTTAAATCAAAAGATATTTTTCTTTCAGTGTTGTTTTGAATTAAAGGCATACATTTTTTTGAAGCAAAGAAAATTTCTTTGAATCAAGGAAAACTTCTTTAAATCAAGGAAAACTTCTTTAAATGAAAGAGAAATGAAATATGAATCAAAGATACAAGGCAAAGAAAGTTATTTCTTTAAATCAAAAGAAACTTTTCTCTCAGTGAAATAGTGAAAGATTATTTTTTGAATTAGTAGATATTTTACTTTCAAATTAATAATAATTTACGTTCAAATAAGTAATTTTTTACTTTCAAATTAGTAATTTTTTACTAAAAATTAGTGTTTTTTCTACTATTGAATAGTGACCCATTTTTCTCCATTTCACTAATAGAAAACCACTAGAGTACTATCCTACACTTCTTAATATTGTTAATTAAATTGAAACTACACTAACAAACAATAAAACTCGGAATAAATTAAATTCATTTAGCAATGTCCTAACAGCAAATCTATTTGAAAATCTACACAAAACAAAGGCTAAACTACGAGGCAGGACTCTATGCTGGGACATAAGTGAAGTAATTAACGAAGGTTGCAGTGAATAGCGATTCATTTTTGGATTCCCCTTAGGTGCTATCAGCCAGGGGATCCTCGTCAGCTGCCTCTGATTCTCTTTTAGTCCCAAGTTGATGCGCTCTCATTGCATCGGGACGAGCGTTAGGACAAGAGGGTGGCTCTCATAATACGTAGATTAATTTATTCTGCAACGTTCATACGCGAGCATATTAATGATCAACTCTCGTTTCTTCGTCCAGGTGATATGACCGGTCCTTGTCCTAAGGGGTGACCACCCCTCGTTTGCTCGCGAGAGTCCCAGGGCGTGTGAAAATGTTCCAAGTCTCTTTGTCTTGGTATTTTGCAGGACTAAGCTGCCCTCAACTGTCCTTTGGCCAGAACTCCACAGTCATACACCGTGAACATCCCCTCGTGTGATCCTTGTTTGGTTAGCTACCTGTATCTCGGGCCGTTGCTTTTTCTCAAATCATGTCCGCGTTTGGACAATTCGGATGAGAGGAAAAAAGAGACGAGAGGGAGACAGGAATAAAGCCCAATGAAAAAGGGAGGAAAAGCGAAACAAACAGGAAGAGTGTACGATCGTGGACAGGTACCTACTCTTCTTTTGTTATTATTATGCCCTCCAATTCTACATTCCCTGGGCCTTTCATCCACTGGACCGTGAAACTTTTCGTCCACCAATTTTGCTCGAGGGATCGAAAATTCTTATAGGGAGTATAATTCCCAAAGTCTTGGATATCTTGGCCGTTTCGCTTTTCACAAAAAGCCCAAAATCAATGTCTCAACTGTCTTAATAACTCGACGTCTAGAAAATGAGATTCGTGGAATTTCGATTTAATTTAAAATAGAGTTGATCAATGGGTTGCCATTCAAGCTACAATTTTCTAAAAGAGCCAAACCTACTAATCTATTCGTATCTTCTCAAGATCAACACAAAATCTTCTCTAAACGTTTCTAAACTAATTCTCTAATTCCAAATCGATTCTCTATTTTTAAACCGATTCTCTGTTTTTAAATCGATCCTCAATTTCTAAACCGATAGTCTATTTTTAAATCGATTCTCTAATTCTAATATGAATCTATAATTCTACCATCTAAATCTGCATTAGTAATTTTCTACTAATTGAACAGTGAAAAGACGTTTATCGATTCAAATAGTAACCATTTACTAATTTTTAATGAAAAACTAAAAACTTTTATTAGAAAACTTCTAATTTAATTAGGCAATTACTACTATAAATTGAAATATTTGAACTTTGTTTCAATTAGTTATTTATTAACTTTTGTATTTCTTTTACTTAAAATTAGTCGCTTTTCACTAAAAAATATAATAGTAAATATTTACTATTTCAATCGGTAAACGGATTTTCGCTGTTGAATTAGTAGATAATTACCATATTAATATTAATTATTAATTTAGAGAGCACAAATTAAATAAAAAAAAGTTGTTTACCGTTTGAAATAGTAAAGATTTCCTAATTTTTAGTGCAAATCTACTAATTTTTAGCAGAAAAATACTAATTTTATGAGCTAATCACTACTAATTGAAATATGTAAACTTCGACTATATCAACTAGTAATCATTAATTAATTAAATTAGTATTTTCAAACTAAAAACTAGTAGTGTTCCACAAAAATTAGTAAATTATTAGTAAATTATTAGTGAATTATTAGTAAAGTATAACTAAATTAATTATTGAATTAGTAAACTATTTTAATTAGTAAATGACTTTGCTATTCAATTAGTAGAAAAATACTAATTCTGATTGAGAGAGTAAATAATGAGAAAAAATATTTATTGTTAGCCAAAAAAGTGCGATAATTTTGGAATCTAATTTTATTGATTAAAAAGAAAATACTGTTAAATTTATAGCATCTTAATTGACATAAAAACAATAGTATAAATTTTACAGTATATTCCATTAAAACAATTAAATTATTATAATTATTTTCACAATTAATTAAGCAATTAAATTCCAAAAGTATCACACTTTTGTCAGCTAAGTATTTTTCTTACAAAAATTCTAAATCAATTCTTTAATTATGTTCTTTAAATTTCAATTAGTAATTCTCTACTAATTGAGTAGCGAAGAGTCACTCACCATTTAAAATAGTAAAGATTCACTAATTTTTAGTGAAAAACTACTTATTTTCCTAGTAAAAATTAAAGTAAAAAAATTAAGTAAGAATAATTAGTAAAAAAAACTTACTAATTTTTAGTATTGAACTGCTAATTTTTAGTAGTAAACTACTAATTTAATTAGTCAATAACTACTAATTGAAGTAAGTGAACATTGACTATTTCAATTATTAGTAATAAATACATTAGTAGTTTTCTACTACAAATTATTTATTCTCCACTAAAAATTAGGAATTTAGTAATAAAAATTAGAAAATCTTTACTATTTTAATCGATAAACGATATTTCGCTATTGAATTCGTAGAAAATTACTAATTCAGATTTTAATTCTAAACTTTAGAACTTTTCTTTTAAACTAATTTGTGAAACGTTTTCGCCTAGGTACACATAATTTAAATATCTTGAGAAGAAAATAAAACTTCGTCTCTCTGATTGAAGAAGAAAATATAAATACTTGGAATGTATTTTTAATAGTTTGTCATGAGAGTGAACTTTTTTCACATCTTAAAATGCGAGAAAGCTTTTTGAAAAGGAAGTAAGCAAGAGAAAGAATAGAAGAGTAGTGTGGAGCGCTGTTTGCAACGTTTCTAGAGCAATAAAACTTTTTATACTTTTCTCACAAACTCCCAGGACTCAAAATTCCTCGATGGAAAACACTACCATTTGGCGATTTATTCCAAGATGCGAATTATACAACTTTTTGAGAATCACTCGCCGAGTGAGTTTTCTAAATTTTTTTATTGTTTCAAGTTGAAGAAATGTTTCAAAGGAACAAAGAACGTGAGTAAAATTTCAAATTTTCCGGAAAGTTTATAAGAATTGAAATCCACAAATTTTGTAATAAAATGATTAGGTTTGGAATTAATTTCAAATTAAATTTAAAATCATTTCAAATTAATTTTTAACAAATTTCAAATTAATTATAAAGTAAACTCAAATTAATTATAAACTACTTTCAAATTAATTTTAAACTTATTTCAAATTAATCATAAACTAGTTTCAAATTAATTTTAAGCTTATTTCAAATTAATCATAAACTAATTTCAAATTAATTTTAAACTTATTTCAAATTAATTATAAACTAATTTCAAATTAATTGTAAATCGAATCTTTTAATTTTCCAATTATAAAAAGAATATTCGGGGACACATTTGGGTTTCAGTTTATATTTTTCTTTAGTTGTTTGAATTCAATTAAATGCAACTGTTAATAATAAGATAATGAAAATTTTGTTTGAAAAAAAATTTAAAAACTCACAATGAACAATTTTTGAAAATTTCCATCTCTAAGATGATCTGGATTCTCTGCTGGAACAATCGCTGCAACTAAATGCCACTGAGAAAAAAAAATAAACGAACAATTTAAAACTCACAGCAATAATAATCACCAAGTATGCCCTTGTGATACTCGAATAGATTTAAAATTAAATTGTTCTTATTTGACGAAAAACAAATTTTCATTGTATTCAATTAATGTCTCCCAACTTTAATTGAATGCAATAGAAATTATTTTTAGTTAATAATTGTATTTCAAAATAAATAAAAAATTTTTCATCAAAAAATTTGTTTTAAAAACACTAAACGAAACTTTTTCATCAAAAAATTTGTTCTAGAAATACCAACAAAATATTTTTTGTGCAGTTATTCAGGTATTACACAGGCATATTTACCCCCCACCCAATTTCCACAATTGTTTACACTGCAAAAAGAAGTATCTAAAAAGTGACTACAACGTTACTTTAAGAATCTTATTTTAAGATATGTTTCAGATAAACATATCTTAATTTAAGATACTTCAAGTAATTTTTTAGTCACTTTTAGCATATTTCTCTTTGCAGTGTATCAGCTTTTATCAAAAAGCAGTTTTTCATGTTTGAAAAAAGCAGTGAAACAAAAAAATTTCACGATAATGAATCTCCTGAAAATAATAAATCAAAGAAATAATGAAATAAAACAGTTATGACAACATAGTGACGTAAAAATAAGATTCATGCAAAAGAAATAATATTAATCACGAAAAATATTTCGAGATTTTCCTTCCTACAGATGAGTCTAAAAAACAGCTTTTTTGCACGAAAAAAAGCTCCCTACCTATAGCTATATTTAAAAAGTGAAAAAATGATTTTTTACTAATTCAAACACTCTGCATTCTAAAGAAAAAACTGTCTACCTATAGCTATATTTAAAAAATGTACTTTTCATTTACTCCAACACACTCTCTCCACGGTCCTCACACATACCGCCCAGATGCAAAAAACTATACTAGGGAAAACGTCCCGGGACGCCCTCCGTCATCTGAGCTCAAAATGCTGAAACGCTCAAAAAGTTGGATTAATCTTAATGAAGTTGAAAAATTTAAGTTTTGTCACTCATGGCAAGTATTTTTAATTTATATGAATAAAAATTACTAACAAATATTAACGTAATAAGAATATGTAAAAATATTTCTCAATACTTATCAAAATGTAAAAATATTTCTAAAAAACTTTGTTTCCAAAAATGTATTCATTGAAATGTAGATTTAAGAAACTAGTAAAATCTGTGTTTTAATTATTTCAAAAATGCAAGAAAATTAATTTGACTTGATAAAATTCAAATATCAAAAAATTAGAAAGCAAGGGTACACAAAGACAAGAAATAAACAAGAAATCAAAAAATTGAAGGAACTTGAGGAAACTCTTATTTTGAATTTCTTATTATTAATTATTAATTATTCATTATGATTTCGAATATGAATCTGTAAATATCTTGGAATGTGTGTTTCGTAAATTTTTATAAAGTACAATTTAAAAAAATGTACACTTTTTTGGTATCGAACTATACATTTTTTTGAAATCGCACTTCATAAAAATTAACAAAAAAATACCCAAGAATATTTACAGAATAATATTTGAACTAAAAGTAATTTAATAAAAAATTAGTCTAAAAATTAGAATATCAACATATTACACTCAAAATATGTGATAAATTAATAGGTAATTTAATAAGTGATAATTAATAGGTTTCTCGTCAGTTCCCTCAACATGCAATAAAAAAAAAACATTGACAAATATTAATCTTCGTTTTAATAAGAAACGAATACAGGTTTATGTATTCATAAAATATTAATGTGCAAAATATTAATTTTTGTCAATGGTGTCACTATGTTGTTAAAAATAGAAAACGACTCAACACGGATTCCCACGTCGAGGCGATGGCAGGAGGGTCTCCTCTTCTGAACCAGTCCCAGGAGATCCCTTCTCTTCTGCGAAGACCTGGGACTATGTTCGGGCCACTGCTACTGCAAATCCTAAAAGCACAGCTTCTTCTGGACCAGTCCTTTTGTAGGAGATTGGAGACTATGCTGGAGCCACTTTGTCTGCAAGATGACCAGGAACCATCGACTATCTTCTCTGCCTCTTCCTTCCTCTTCCTCAGATTTTTCGAATTATCTGAAAAAAAATTAATCCAAATTAATTGAAATGTATTTTGTTCACTTAAACTCAGAAAGTAAAAAATTATTTGATATTTTCGGTAGTTATTCTTACACTACGAATTTACTTATTTTATTTATTTATTGTAGTAAAGTTGGCAAACTGTTTTTTTTTGTTAAGTACCATTTATTTCGTTTATTTCATTAGCTTTCATCCTCCGACGAAGGACGAGAGGATTTATTATTATTGTATTTATTTGTTGTGCAAAGTAGAATTTACATTTGTTTTTAAATTGGACTTTTGTTCATTATGAACAAAATCAACTAAGCGGTTTATTGTTATTAACAATGAACCAGTACAAATAAATAATAAAATGTAAATCGAACAGATTTGCGAAATCACCCTAGATGAATTCTGCAGTACATTTACTAACTGCAAGAGGTAGATAGTGACTTTTCAAAAATCTATCGCAGAATTATGTATTAAAATATTTTATCCAACGCTTACTAGTTTTATGTTACTATTTTTAACACGCTTACTTTCAATATTAAATGGAGACTGAAACAACATTATAGTAATACTTTTCCCCTGAAGCTAAAAACGACACAAAACATTCATACTATTCCACAGAATCTCTGTGAGGAAATCTCGAAACAAGAAAAAATGTTACAAAGCTTCTAGCAAACGGCTTTTTTAGTGTACTGACGTTTTCTTTTATCTAGAGTACCACGTGGCCTAGAAGGAAAAAGCGGGAGCATGGATTCTTTGGCTGTCGAGACACGTGGTCTCATTCATGGTTGTCGTCAGTATACTACGCGAGCGAGCGCGTGGCTGAGGGAGGGCGAGGAAGAGGACGGCTGATCTGAGCAGGGGAATGAAGAGAGAACGAGAGAGAACAAGAGAGAAAGAGAAAGCGAAATCGAGAAAGACAGATAACGCGAAATCGAAAGACAGATATAGCGAAATCGAGAGAGACAGATGAAGCGAAATCGAGAAAGACAGATAGAGATCGCGAGAGAGAGAAAGAGATAGAGAGCAAAAGTTTTATAACCTTGTAGGCGAGGGTGAACTCAAAGGCGAAGGGTTGCGGGTTGCATTTTATAGCCCTCCACAGGAGAGAAAGTGGCGGTGCGGTAGTGCAAGCACTCCACTTGGCCGTTTTTTGAATTAAGCGCACTTGAGGAGACAGAATGAAACAGCAGGACAGAAGATCATCGCAAGCTTTCCGCAGCCTCTGTTCCACGTTGGACAGCGACCACGTATTCGCTATGTTGCAAGCTATCAAGCACTGGAGAATGTTGAATCTGGATGGAGGTCCACTGATATTGACGGATATCTTAAATGAGAATGTAATATAATTGAAAGTTATCGGCACTTTAAGTGAGTGGTAGAGAAAAAGTAAACAAACCTGTAAATGAATTGGTCGAGATGACGGTCTTGCACAGCCGACTCTTTGATACTGATTATATCTGGGTGGCCACAGGTCAGGAAAATCTGGAAGTCAGGGAAAAGTCCGGGATTTTTATGAAAAGTCTCTAAAAGTCAGGGAATGAATAAATAATAAATAACGAGGCTTTAAATTTATAATGATTTTACCGATATAAAATCATTGATTCTTATTGAGAAAAAATTTTCTTATGACAATATTGTATCTTAAAAAGATTTAAACTTCAAACAATTTCAAATATTAAGGGTTAGGTTAAAAATTTTGACAGAAATTTGCATAATGTAGATTCTAGGAATCAATTTTAATGAACTCTAAATTTTGGAAAATAAAGCTCGAGTCAGGGAAATTTGAAATGGAAAATTTGTGGCCACCCTGAATGTACAATTTTAATAAATAAATAATTAAATTTTCATTACAGGTAGAGAGCTGAAATCAGCTCGATACAAAATGAAAAGTAAAATTTCGAAAAATGTGAAGACTATGAGTATATATATACTGTATATGTATAAATATTTACATATATTTTTTCAATAAAAACAAGTCTTTCATTTGCGAACCATTAAAAAAGTCGAATATAAAATTTTATCAAAGTAAAGTTAATGGCTTTAAAATCGGGATTGAACTGAAGTAAATACTCTGGATAACGTATTTAATTAAGAATATTAGGTTAAGTAAACAAAAGGTGATGACGCGAGTAGAAAATCCTCGGGCTTCCGTTAGTACTAATTTCCGTTTCTCTTCTTCTGAATCTCGACAAGACAATAAAAATATTCTGTGGATTTTTCAATAATTTATAGCCGTTTCTTGTAAAGGTAAGTCAAGAAAGTCAAGCTTTTCGTTGTATGTTCATTTGACACGAAATCTGGACGATATTAACATCTATTTTATTTATATTTTGACCACCCACGTTGAAAAGGACTCTATTTAAAAGTAAATTGTAGGTTATCTTTAGTGATAGTTTTACATTTATTAACATTTTTTTCATTTTTTACAGATGGATGGAGAACAAGAATACGAACAGGCAGAAGGTAAGGAATTTTTCCCCCTTTTTTTTAAAGAAAATTCCCTCAACTTCAAAATATCCAAAGATACTTCAAAATAGTTCTAATTTTTTAAAAATATTCTGTAGATATATTTAGAAAATTTGAAAGTACTTAAAAATACTTCAAAATATTTATAAATACTTAAATTTACTTTAAAATATTTCAAAATACTTGAAACTATTTTAAAATACTTTAGTTTTCTTAAAAATACCTAAAATTCTTTTAGAATATTTAAAAATACTTAAAACTAGTCTAAAATACTTCACCTTATTTAAATTACTATAAAATAATTTAAAATACATTCAAATACTTCCAAATACTTTGAAATATTTAAATATACTAAAAATTACTTTAAAATACTTCAAAATAATTCAAAGTATTTAAAAATATTAGTATTTTAAGTATTTTTAAATACTTTGAACTATTTTATAGTCTTTTTTAAAGTATCTTAAAGTAATATAAAGGATTTCAAGTATTTTGAAGTATTTTAAAGTGCTTTTAAAGATTTCAAAATACTATATTTTATAATATTATACCCAAGTAGCACGAAATATCACCACGATGTCACGGTGATATTGTTTGGTAATATCGCTGTGACATAGAGGTGTTTTTACTGTAATAACGAAATATTCCACTAAAATTTTTTATGTTATTTATTTTATTTTAATTTTTCAGAAATCCCAAGACTACGCCAGCAATTGGCGCAGGCCAACGCAGAATTAGCGGCCAATCAAGGCCGCCAAGCAGAAAATGATGGTGAGTAAAATTAATTTAATAATAATATAAAATTTTCACAAATAAATAAATACATTTTAATAAATAAATAATTAAATTTTTATTACAGGTAGAGGGCTGAAATCAGCGAGATATAAGGTCAAAAGCAAAATTTCAAAAAACTTGAAATTCAGGAAGCGCCTTCTCACCTGCGACAATTGCCGGCGTGTCCAGGAGCGAGTGGCCGACCTGGAGGCGGAGAACAAGCCCTACTTCGTCAAACTAGCAAGAATGAAGACCGACCTGCTGAAAGCAGAGGAATTGGTGTCCTCGGTCAGAATTTCTTAAACGGATAGCCTAAAATAAAAACTTTTAATTTTCCACCGAAAATTGTTATATCTACTCCTCATAGGATGGAAAAAATGTTCTAAAATTTTTAGAACAGGAAAAAGTTTTTTGTTATTGTTATTAACAATTCAATTTTTTAGTGATTTTAAATTAATTTTTTTTTCTCGAGTTCTAGTTAACCGATTTAAAAATTAGAACAAGGGTTTTCTTTGTAATGAAATGTATTTAAAAATATTTTTTGTGTTTAATAGTCCATTTTATTCGTTCTTCGCTTTACTGTAAGAAAATAAATTTCAATCATTAACTGATTAAAACTGAATTTTTAAAAATCATATTTTAGCGTAATTTTGAATGTAATATTTAGTGCATTTTAGAATAAAGTTTAATAACAAAACTATTGTATGCGCAAAGTAACGAAAATTTGACACAAAAGCTTTAATCAGAGTTCGATACAAGATAGAATTAGTTGAAAAGACCAAAAAAATATAAAAAAGGATGTACAATCAGAAAAGTGTATTCATTCTTTCGGAGCTTTTTGTATTCATTCCTGCTCGTGTACTCCTTTCTCCTGGGGATATGTTTACTTTAATTACTTTGGAGTTTGTAGATGACACAGAACACGATTCATAAATCAGAATGGAATACGTAGTTACAAGGTTCGTAATTCAATTTGTAATTTTGTAGTGTAGGTAATAATGTTTCATCCTTATTGTTCCAGGGCCTGCGACATTTTCTCATATTCTTGCTTTCCATTATAGCAACTTTCTTGATAATTTTATGAACACGAGTGATGGAATGGAACTTCTAGCGAATACTCATTTCAAACATATATGCTGCTTTCTCTTTTTCATTTCTTCTCCAAGAATTTTAAACTTTTACAATTTCGCCAACGTTTTAAAATCATGAACTTTAATATACCTCTTGAAAGTTTGTTTATAACTTATTCCAGTTCTCGGGGACCTTTCAACAGTTGCGAGACAAAATTCCGAATACTTAAGTACAAAGAGCTATCTTTTATAAATTAGCACATTTGTGCTAAAGGAAATGTAAAACTATTTCCACACGTGGTAAAAAAGAGAAATAAGCAGAAAAGAAGGAAACAAAGATAGAAAAAATGAAACAAGGGTTGGAAGAGATATAGATTTTCCTCTGCAACGAGTCTACCAACTAATGATTTGTAAGTTTGATTTCGTTTCGATATTCGGGGTTAAGGTTCATCGATAGCATTGCTATCATTTCGCATTACAGCAAGTATACAACAAATCATCGTACATGTTTCGCCCTTTAGTTTTTTCTTTGGTTTGGCAGGGTACTCTCTGCCAGTGACTGTCTTGGAAGGACTTCAAGGAAAGGAATTCTTGCATGTACATAGTCAGAACGCATCCCCCCTCGCGGCTTTCTCGTTTTCTGCTCTCTCGAACAACAGGATTTTGAACGATAAATGCGCGTTGGATATAACTCAATATCGGCCATGAAAAAGAGGCAGCGTAAAAATGTTGAGAATCGACCTCGAGGGCAGAGCGAGGAACATTAAAAGGGAGAGGACATTAAGAACCGCCACAGATCTTGTATATAAGGATCGGACTGGTGGGAGGGAAATAAAGAATGAAAGAAAGAAGCAGAGGCAAGAAAATAAGTAAAGGGAAAAGTTGGCGAAGGAAAGAGACAACGATTGGGATGCTCACGTATGAGGCAGGACCTCATAACTCCTTATAATGTCCTCTTCTGAAGAATGCCTAGCATACACCCTCGTTCTCAGTGAACTCACTGTTGGCCCTTCTTAACTGTATACGCGCCATAACGTGCATATATACCACCCTCAATGTGTAGGTCCTCTGTACCCTGCCTTCTCTACCTTAGCAGGGAATAAGAGAGTTAATCTTGATATAATGTCGCGGCCCACAAGACAATAGTCCAAGATATATCGTTAACTTCGCCCTCTCGCGTCTCGTCGCCATTATATACGCCGGACTGGCTTCTTATTCTTCATGGGGTGTCGAGAGGCATATGGGATTCCGAAGCGTTGTCATTCTACTTTGCATTTCATCAATTATCGCCCGGCTATACCAAATCAAGATTAACAACCGCCTTTCTTGCCGAGATGCCACCAAACAGAAAGAAAAAGACCGCGAAAGAATTGTTTGAAGTCTGTAAACGATGGTAGTCCACTCAATTCTTAATAAAAATTTTTACCATTCATTTTTTAGTTTAATACTAACAATTATTTTAGGGTTAATTTTTACCTTTATCCAAATAATTGGATACACTATATTTAAAAACCCTAAAATCTAACATTATTTATAATTAAAAAAAAGTGCCTTCTACATCTACCTGTTGCTATATTCGAAAAACCCTAATATCCTCATTTACACAAACATATACTCTCCACGATCCTCTCACATACCGCCCAGGTGCAAAAATCTACACTAGAGATTACGTCCCGGGACGTAATCCGTCACCTGAGCTCACAATGCTGAAAAGAAAAAAAAATTATCTAATAAAACAAAGGGCCAATTTAATACTTTATTAAGCAATAATAAATTCTTTATCAAAAATCAATTAATAGGAAAGAATTAATCAAGTAGTTGAAAATAATTATTAAGTTTAATTATCATGAGAAGAAGATATCAAGGGGAGAATTTAGGCTTAAAAATATAAACAACAATAATAACAATAAAAACTGACAAAAAAATGTAATTTAATATTAAAATTATTCCTTGTTGTAATTTAAAATTACGAAAAAATAAAATTCTAATTGTCACTATGCTGTTTGAATAAAAAATAAAGCACTCACCGATCGCGGATTCCCTCGTCGAAGCGTTGGCTGCATGGCCTCTTGTGGGCCAGCCCTAGGAGATCCCTTCTCTTCTGCGAAGACCTAGGGCTTTGCAGGAGCCGCTTTTCTCTGGTTACCCTCCTTCCTGTCATTGATTGAAATCTGAAACATTTTAAAAAATTTTAGAAAAAATTTTCCACATTATCTAACTTTGCACTTAACGCACTTTATTTTATATCCCGAAAGTAAATTACAAATTTTACAATATTATATTTATTAATTGAAACGTGGATTACTTTACAATCAAATAGATTTTTCTATTAAATTAATTACTATTATTATTATTATTATTATTGGTTTTAAAAGGTCTGATATTAATGATGCGAATAAGTTTCAATTTTATAAATGCGTTAGAAATTGTTATTTAAAACGAGCACTCCCGGAAAAAAAGGAAATATTTTCAATATTAATAACAAATTGTTAGAATAGTAGTGTAACAATAGTGTGTCTCAACCGCGAAAATGTTTAAACCTTTCGCGTCAAATGGAACCAGGCAACAACTTACGTACTACAAACTCGATAAATGTTTAGAGTATCATTTACGAGAAAAAAAATCAAATTTTGCAACGGGGGTGCTCAAGAAGAGTGATAATCTTCAGATGGTTGTAACAAGCGTCAAGATCTTTGTAATAGTTTTTTCAGCTGCCTACAAAGAGAATAATAAATAAAAAAATAATTTGAAAACCTAGAAATAATTATTTACATAACACTCTTTGAAAAAAGCAATTACTTGTACGAAACGATTTTTTTTTATTTTATTTAAAATTAAGGATTGCCACTAGGGTGGTGCGCGGTAAGGGGAAAAATCCTTCTTTCCCATGTTAAAATTTCAGGTTGGCATAACCCAAGAAAAACAAAAAATGAGTTTCTCAAACTTGATAAAAACCCATTTTTGTAAAAAATTAATGAATCAATTTATTTTAGAAGGGTGTAAAAACACTTGATATACATTCTTTTCTGTATGTTCTATGCATTAAGTTTCATATTTTTCTATTATTTCCATCATATTTTTTATCTAGGGTTTAGGTGACTTCCCATATAATCCTATGTTAAAGTGTACATTGTTTTTAATTCTTTTAAAAAGAACCAGATGGTGAAAAATTTTGAAAAAATTCAAGGCCTCCTAATTTGATTTGAGGAATATTCAGTCCAAATTTTATTAATTTCTATTATATTATTTCCTTAATTTGCTGGTGACAATCCTTAAAAAAAAATTACAATTCGTCTCTACCTCTCAAGTATTATTTAATTGCTGTAAAATATTAATCATAATATACGTCTCACGGCAACTGGCTGCATTTTGCACTAGTGTTTTTTAATATTCAATAATTAAATTTATTATTATTATTAACTATTATTATAGTTTTCATTATTTGTGTTAAATATTTAAATGATCATAGTTATAAAAATCTTATATATTTTATAAAATATTAGTTAATAAATTTAATTTTCTTCTACGAACGGATCAATCTTTGAATGTAGTTTACTTTTTGACAAACTAAGTCTAGATTTAATAACTCTCTTCTTCATATTAAGTAATAAATAGTATTAATATTCCTGCGAGTTGTGTAAAAATGTTTAAACTATTTAATCTCAAACTAATTTTGCACATGAATTTTTTAATTCTATGGAAAATGAAATTAATATTAAACATGACAAATCTCCAAGTCTAGGAGAGTAAAATTAGTAAAAATTGGTTCTAAACCAGAGCAAACCAATTGATTCTAAATTAATGAATACTTTTTTTAATATTAACATAAAATATATGTAAAATATTTTTTATTAAAGTTTATAAACTTTCTATAGATTAATTTTACAAAAGAATATTGCTTCTGAATTAAACAAGTTAATTAACATCTTCATTATTGTTTTTCATTAACTTTTTTAAATTTATATGATTGAAATTATTTTCTAACTCCTAAAGTCTTTTTGTAAAGTTTTAATTTCTTTTTTAAAATGTTATCATTATCATATAACATTCCTTGTAGAAATTATTGAAATAAAAAAGAACAATATGTATTATATTTCACTTAAATTAGTAATAAATATTGAACAGACAAGCAATTTATAAAAAAAACTGTGCAAGAAATTAATTTATTAAAGAAACAATTACTCAATTTTAATAAATTTAATGAAAACAAAAATCAATACAACTCGAATATTTTTATATAAAGAAAACCTTTTTAAACGGTGATAATGTAAAATATGTTTTGTACACGATTAGTCTGACATCATTCATTGCAAA
The DNA here is from genome assembly GCA_011057455.1 of Ganaspis sp. Gsp50. Classification (NCBI taxonomy): domain Eukaryota; kingdom Metazoa; phylum Arthropoda; class Insecta; order Hymenoptera; family Figitidae; genus Ganaspis; species Ganaspis sp. Gsp50. Next base: position 19,269 of record WNHD01009877.1, read on the forward strand.
GAAAAAAAGGCAAGTTCAATGAAAGCTCAAAGTTTAAAATTTAATGTCTAAAAATGTATTGTTCACAAAAAGTGTATAATTAAGACAATTTAACATAAAATAAAATAATAATAAACTATATACATGTAAACAAAAAATCATATTTCAGTAACAATAGTCCAAAGTAAAACATTTTTTCTCGTTTGTTTAAATTAATTTAATTGTTGATAATAATAAACCTTTTCCAAACGCAATTAGCACCCACCTTCATCATCACGGCACCTGGCAACTTTAATTCCTCAAGCTGCACCAACGTTTATCCAATTCTTGACAATAAATCATGATCATATTGCAAACGATCATCTGCTTACTGAATTCACCTTGTCTGATTTCCGTAAAGGTAGTCCAAACTCATAAATTTCTATTCGGCAGCTACCATTTCCTGAAATTAATAAATAAAATCAGTAAACTGATAAAAAATTAAATCAAGTTTACTATCTCGCAACACATTTTTTTTACAAAATTATTTTCTGCAAAACGAACATTCATTTCTATGGCAGAAAGTATTTTCTACATGACGGAAAGTATTTTCCACGTGGCGGAAAGTATTTTCCACATCGCAGAAAGTTCTTTCCACAGGGTGAAAATGCAACAACAATTTAATTCAAACAAATACAAAAACTACATCTATTATTAAAACTCCAATGATTAAAAATCCACGGAAAATCAATTGTCTAACAATCTAGTGCAAAATAATAAATTTTAGGCCATTTGTTTCCGAATGAGCCGAAAACTAGTACTTAACGAAGAAATATCACGACACTTAAAAAGTTGCCTTTCAATGGTTTAATATTTCTAACACTTGTGTAGCTCACACCATCGAGCAATAAGTACGTGGAGTTAAAAATTTGTTTTTTTTCTGCTTGATCCCTTAAAATCGCCAAGTTATCGCGGTCGTTTAATGACGAAGATCGCCCAATCCTTGGAGCAAGACCTGCTTCACCACCGCTCGACTCCCCCGCAAAATCATAATCTGATCTTGTATTAAGGATCCTCTCCTGCTTTCACTGCCCTCCTCCCCTGTTCCCCTATTTTTATGCAGATCAGAAGCGAGTGCCCCGAGGTGGGAAGCTGTGCTATAAACGCTTTATAATCTCCGTCCGCTTGTAGAGCAGCTGGTTTCAAACTGACTCGTATATCACGAACTGCTAAACTTCGATTTAGATTTAATTGACGAGCTCTTCGTGGAATAACACCATCACTGATGTACATTATCTCGCACCTTTATTTTAACTTTCTTTGAAATTTCTCTTCTCTTTGAAAAGACTGAAAAGAAATGACTACAGAAAAGACTGCAGAAGAGACTAAAGAAAAGACTGAAGAAAAGACTAAAAAAGACTACAGAAAAGACTACAGAAAAGACTACAGAAAAGACTACAGAAAAGACTACAGAAAAGACTAAAGAAAAGACTACAGAAAAGACTAAAGAAAAGACTAAAGAAAAGACTACAGAAAAAACTGAAGAAAATGGCAAAGAAAAGACAGAGAAAAAGCAATAAAGACTAAACACAGACAAAAACAAAGATAAAAACAAAGAGAAAAAAAGACTAGAAAAAGACTAAAAATAAACGATTCAAAGAGTAGAAAGAAAAAAGAAATGTCCAATATAAAAAAAACTACCACTTAGTATAAAAAAAAAAATTAATGAAAAGAGAAAAGTATTAAAAAGAAATATTATTGAAAAGAAAAAAGTATTAAAAAGAAATATTGAAAAGAAAAAGTATTAAAAGGAGAAAGAATTACAATTGAATGAAAAGATTGTCTATCGTGATTAGAAAAAAATTGAGAAAAGAAGCTAAAAAACGAAAATAGAATCTCGGTTGGTGGAATCTGAACAAAAGAGTGAAGGAAAAGAACATGAACGCTAATTAGTGCAGCTATCTCATGAACTGTATAGTTTATGAAAAGTTTTGAGAAGCTATTACCCTTTAGAATGAAAATTGCAAGGCAGAGTTGAAGAAATCTGCTATTAAAAAGCCGAAAACAATGCGGAGACGCCCTCACAGTAAGTTGTGAGTCATTAGTTTCGTGGTGCACTTTACGAATAATGAAATGAGTCCACGACCGTTAAGGATAGAAGGCTCGCGATAAATAAACGCGGACATCACTTAACGATAAATTCAACGACCCTGGGTCCGAGGGACGATGGTTAACCGACATGCGAGGATTCACTCTTTTTCTCTCGGACAATGCCTTGCAGGCCAAAAGTATTACTCTCCCGAGGGGAAGAATTATCCATGAAATATTAAGGGACCTTACCAACATTTACCCTCATCCCGATTGCATAGTGCACTCACCACTTTTTATGACGCGTCTATACACAACTTCCTTTACAGGTGTAAGTAAATAAAAGTTTTGCAAACAACCCTTCTTTTCACAATCAACTCTAGAACTCACTGTGCGAGTTTTCAACCACCGCCTGCCGGTAATTTACATATTAAGCTCCCAGTAAGCGATGTTAGACAGTTTCGAGCCTAAGTGAAAAATACTTCTACTGTTTCTACATTCTTTAACAAGTTTAATGGAGTGGAGTAAATCATCGATTAATCCCCAACTAGCTTCAAAATTCATCTAATTGTATTTTAATGCTTTCTATTATTAATCTGACTATTATCAAAATGATGAATATTGGCAAAAAAGAAACTAGATTTGGTGAAAAACTAGATGTATAGTTAAGAATAAGATGTAGTTAATAAAAATAGATCTAGTTAAAAACATGTTTCTAAAGTTCAGAACGTTCACTTGAACGAACTGTTTTCTTTTCGTTTCGGTTTCTTATAAAAATATACTTTTGTAATGAAAATGGACAACTATTTTTAAACAATATTAACATAAAAATTAATATGTAGATATAAAAATTAATAACTGTTTTGTAAAATAATATTTTAGGACAAATCTGAATTTTTAAAAATAGAAGAATAATCATTTCGTTCATTTGAACGTTCGGAACCTTATTTGCATTAAAAAAAACTATTTTTAAAAAACAGAGATTACTAAAAACAAGACAATTTTAAAAAGCTAGATATAATAAAAAAATTTGAATTAAAATACTTTAGAGCTTGGTTGAAGCTCACAACTTTTTATCAACGATTACAAAAAATTAATGTGCGGAATATTACAAACATTTTTACCTAATGTTTTATTTTGTAAAAATTGTAACATTTTGTAACAATTGTAACATTTTGTAACAATCGTAACATTTTGTAACAATCGTAACATTTTGTAACAATCGTAACATTTTGTAACAATTGTAACATTTTGTAACAAATGTTCTTTATTTTTTGAATAAAATAAATTTCAAAAAACCCTGTGAGATAAAAATGGAAAAGAAAAAATAAATAGAAAACTATTTGCAAATTAAATCGTTGATCAAAAACGTTGCGGATTTAAACTTCGTTAATTAGGTACACTGAGAAAATTCAAGCACTAAATTTTCATGGAATTCGAATAAAAGTTGGACATAACCGCATTTCGTCAATTGTTAATATTTCTCGGTACAAGCTTGTCGCCTTATGGTATACAGACTCATCTAATAATATTAACAATTACCGAAAAAGATGTAGGTATCCAACTTTTATTCAAATTTCGTGAAAATTCTATCAGTAAATTGTCTCATACCTACACGGAAAGAAAAATCTAGCCTTTATAGAATGAAGCTCCTCCACGCTTTTAAAGCGCACCCCACTCTAACCAATAAGGCAAGCAATACCTCCTCGTGTAATTAGAAATTTAACTATTTTTATTCAAATTTCTTTAAAAATTTAATGAGTAAATTTGCTCAGTGTATCAAATCTCTTTTTTTAAAAAAAGTAAATTAGTTTTCAATTTACCCAAAAATTTAGAAAAAATTAATTTGAAATTTAGAAAAGTAATGCTCACTCTTTCAACGGATTTTAATTTCCACCTTATGGAAAAGTTCAGAGAGCCTGGCTTGCCAAGAATCACTTAAGTCACATCTAAAGGTGCTTAAATCCAATTTTGACTCGAGATTTTTCATTAAATCCTGGTGGCGTTGCTATTGAACGACGAAGACCTTCCACTCTATGGAAACTCGTCTATTGTTTTTGCCCAAGTGAGGAGGCTCCCAAGTGGAAAATCGTCCGATAGATTCGGGGATGCTTTTCGAGGGGTAACGGTAATGCTCGATGGTTAGAATTTCTACGAACGAACACATCAACGAAAAGAAAAAATCTTCCTGTACATGTGTACTTTTGAAATGGATGTGTGTCTGATTTTGTGACTGTATAGAGGCGATGCTAAGGGTAGATATAAGATTCTACTTCACGTATCTGGAACGCGCCCTTCTTAGAGTATCTCCAAGGGTAGTTGGCGTAGCCATTAATTCATCTGTTCGTTGATTGCCTTTCCCCCAGCCCCAACAACACCGTCAAGGTCTTCTCAGCACTTTTCTAATTAATTTCTAACTCAAGGTCAGTCAGATATCCTGTTGTGCTCATACCCTCGTATTTTCACAACACCATCATCGTCCTTCGCTTTGCTGTAAAAAAAAATAAATTTCAATCATTAGCAATTTGCTAAAGGCTCAGAAAATTCAAATTAAATTACTTATCATTAACTGATTAAGACTGAATTTTTAAAAATCATATTTTAGTGTAATTATTAGTGTAATATTTAGTACATTTTAGTATAAAGTTTAATAACAAAACTATTGTATGCGCAAAGTAACGAAAATTTGACTCAAAAGCTTTAATCGCAGGAATTAAGCTTTGAGTATAATTTAACACAATATTTGTTATCTGCTTTGATCAGATAAAGACTATTATTTTTGTGAACTCTGTGTAAGGTAGTTATTTATAAATGTCTAAAACTATAACAGAGGGAAAGGTCGATTTTTATAATTTCCGGTTGATCATTATCGACATTATCGCAGGACAAGTGGGTACGATAAACCGAATAATATCAGTCATAAAGTCGTCGAGGGAACGTCATCCGTGACTGATCTTGATTTAGTCACCGGTGGTGGTGCACACCGCTTCAGGCTGAGGTACTTGATTTTGCATATCTCGTCCGCGAACGATAATAATGCTAGAAAGCCGATAGCAACAATCTTTTCCTATAGAGGAGTTAACAGACATGAATAATAATTAGTACGCTGTAGTTTTGTAAATGCCATGCTCTCACTTCACTTACATAATTACACACAACCCAACGCACACTACCATTTCCTAGGAAAATACCTACAGAGATTCAATTCAGATAACGTAACCAACATTATAGAACGAGAACAAATGCTGACGCTCTAAGCTAAATTGATTATGTTCCATTAGAGGATTTACAGATCAATCGAAACTTGTATATTACTTCTGACATCATCTAGTCAAGCAGAAAAGGCTACACTTCATTTCTTTAAGTTCTGCTTTCCATTGTCTTTTCAACTTTTCAAAAAGTCTTTTTTTAAAACCAAAGTTATTAAAAGCATGTCCAAGTTTGTAAATTAATAGACATGTTTCGTAGTTTTTATTCGCAAAAATAAAATAATCAAAAAATAAATAATATTTCAATAAAAAATGAGTCAAATTTCAATAAATAATTACTAAAACTTCGATAAACAAGAAAAAATTACTAAAATTAAATTACATTGCTAGTTAAATTACTAAAATTTTGATGTAAATAAATAAAATTGTAATTAAATGTGAAAATAAGATTTCAATAAAAAATATTGGATAAAATTCAATAAGAAAATAAAATTCCATTAAAATATAAGGCAATTATTTACTTAGGCGGCTTTTTCGAATTTTCACATTTTTTCAGGACGAAGCATAATTTGGAAAAGCCGCGAAAATGAATGCGTCGCGCTCGAAAGGAAGGGACCTTAGAAACAAACAATTATTGGTTCTGTTTGATGATAGTTTTAATTTGATTAAAGATTTGTTTTTATTTTATTGCAATCAAGAAGAGTTTTTTTAATAAATTTTTTCTGTATACTATCAAGAAAAACTATTTTCGATTGAAAATAATTAAAAACGAATCTTCAATTAACTTTAAACTAGATCATTAAACATAACCTGCAATTTCTTCCTTCTAAGGTCCCTTTTTTCGGAGCGCGTTACAAATAGTTACCAAATATATGTATAACTAAAATTTCAATAAATTATAAAAATGAGATTTCAATATAAATTATAAAAACGATGTTTAAATAGGATATAAAAATAAAATTGCATTACCCAAATATACAACTAAAATAAATTATATAGAGATTTCAGTAAAATATAAAGATGAAATAATAATAACAATTTCGTTAAGATTATGATGATTTATAAAAATGAGATTTTAATAAAATCTAAAAAAAATATAAACAAGGCTTCCCTATGAGGAAGCAAAGTAAAATAAAAATAAAATTTTCGTTAAGATTCCTAGAGTTTATTCGACACAAGGTCGATGGTGTACATTGCTTTAATAATACGGCGCTGAAGTTCGCAACGTTTTTTTCTTCGTTTATGAAAAATAGAGAAACAAATTTTTGCTATTTGTACATTTTTAAAATATTTTTATACAATTCCCAAAGATTGTATTTTGCCTTATCTTATTTAGAAAGTCGATACAATATTCTGGAACTTAAGTAAACAATAAAATTTGCATTTTAGTTTTTTATAAACGTAAACAAACGTTGCAAACTTCAGCACGATAATTAGTTTTTGGAATGAAAAAAAGCGAAATTTGTTACTTTTTTCCAAAAACAAATAATTAACTGCAACTTAAACCAGACATAAAAACCATTTTTTAAAAATAATTCCTCATTCAAAAAATGTAATTATAAAAATTGCATTTTCTCTTTCAGTGAAAAGAAAACATTTCTTTTTTAAAACACAAAAAAAATGTTTGACGTACAACAACTTGAGCACCACTTTGAATAAAACCTGAACAAGCCTGAAAAAAATACCTTGCGATTCCGCCTTTCCGAACGTTCTCTGCCGAGGTTAAAATTTTTGCCCGATGAATCTCTTCACATCCGTTATTTGAAACAATTTGGAGAGGATTGTAAGAGCATGGGTTTCCATTGTTGGAAGCGTTGAAAGTTGGTGATACCTATCGAATGGGATTCAGTGATTCTTGAAGATCCTTGGGTAGAACAATATGGGTGCAGTGATGATCCGAGTTAGCGGCTTGCTCGAATGCAGGCGAACGGATTTAAAGAGCCTGGTAAACAAAAGGTACCCAAGCGGGACGTACCGAAAGCTGCAACAATTTTTTGCCAGGTTAAGTGCCATTATGCTGGTATGGGCATAGACTATAAGCTACGGTGGTCGTAATAAAGCAAGGCCTAGCGATGGTGGGCAGACTTTGGCATTATGATGCAAATGTATCTAATCGGCCGAGCCAGCCGACCATATGTCCGTTGTCGTGTACACTGTCGTCGAATTCGATTGGTACACCCGTGTTCGAAACTCGTGCACATCACAACAGCACGTCCGTGTTACGTTGTTGAGTCGGAGAACACGCTAACCTAACCATTAAACCATTATTGCGTACTAATGACGATCGCGGACACGCTTAGTTAAGCATTATGTTATTTCCAACTCGTTCCCTGCACTGCTTATTCGAAAAGAAAGGACTCAAAACTTTTTCCCCCTTTTTAAAGACTGCGTCTGCAGATGAAAACATGCTATTAACTTCTGACTTGAAATCCAGGCTCAAATTATTCTTTTCTGAAATAAGCAGAGACACAAATTAACTTCAATTTTACCAAATTTTCATTATTTTGCAAACAATTGAATTTGTGAAAATTTGTGAAAATTTGCTTTAAACTGCTTTTAAATCCTGCGACCTAGATTAGAACCTTTAGATTATTTTTAACGCAATATGCATAAGAGATACAAAATTAACTAGATACAAAAATAACGAGATTAAAGTTGACGAGATTTACAACAAATTGAAAAGTTAATAATTCACTGTCAAAGAGCAGACTTAAATTCAATTTAACAAAAATTAGAAGCGTTAATAAAAAAGTGGAAATCATTCTTTATTGAAAATTAAAAAAAGATTAATGATGCTTATTCTCGGGAGCATATGGACATTAAACGGAGTCAAGAGAAAGATGACTGGGAAAGAGGAGTATTTTTACACGAGGCTCGGAGATGAGAGAAGATGAAGACATTAGCCACTTAAAAATTCAAAGACTATGAAGTAAGACGACAAGAAAGTATTGCGGATTGCGAGTCATTGAAATGTGTATATTCTTCCAGGGAAAGACCAAGTGACGACGTACCGCGAAATTCCAGAGGAATGAGAGATTTATGAAAAAAGGAGAGAGTGAAGAGGCAGAGAAAAAGACAAGAATGATCTTCGAAGTGAGCGTTAACGGTTCGCGAACAGCAGTTGGTACGCGAGCGCGGACATTACCGTCGCCGACGTATATTTAGGACTGATTATTTATGATTACGATTATTCCAGGAGGCTTTCGAGCGCTTTATTGAATGTTTAGCATGTGCTTGCTACGCTAATTCTGAACACGCTTAGGTACACAGTATTTCCCACGGAACTCCTTCCAAGGGTCCAATCGACTCACTGTCGCTAATTCACCAAAATCCACTCGATCAAATTTCCCATCCATATGAGATTTTATCTCCCTTTTAAGCTTATCGTCTATTATTTCATGGTAATCGACTCCTCAATGTAAACAAATATCTCTAGATTCCAAAAAATTTAATTCTTCAATTTTCTTAAAATTTGTGCTGATTGCTTTTGGAATGCCTTTTAACAAGGTAAACAAAAGTTTACAATCATAAATAGTCCAATATCATAAGTAAACCATTTTATATCGAAAATAAATAATGCTTGAAAATAGTATAATATAATAAGAAAACAGTTCGATATTAACAATAAGTAATGCTCGAAAGATAAACAGTATAAAATAAATAGTAACACATTAAAAAATAAACAGTATAAAATTAAGAAACAGTGTAAAATAAAGTAACAGAGTAAAATAAAGTAACAGAGTAAAATAAAGTAACAGTGTAAAATAAAGTAACAGTGTAAAATAAAGGAACAGTATAAAATTAAGAAACAAACAGCAGAAAATTAAAAATAAATAATTTAGATTGAATAAGCAGTAAAAATTAAAAGTAAATAATTTAAGTTGAATAAGCAATGAAAAAATAAAAAAAATAAACAATGTACAATAAAAACTAATCAGTAAAAAATTAAAAAAATTATCATAAAAGCATAAAGAAATAAGCAGCGGAAAATAAACAAAGGAGTGAAGAAAAAAAACAATAAGTGGTACAAAATTAAAAAAGAACAATGAAGTTCAAGTTATTGTTAAAAATTAATAATAAAGAAATGAACAGTAAAAAATAGAAAAATAAAAAGTATAAAATGTAAATAAAAAAAGTAAATAAACAAATTAAAAATAAACAGTAGGTACAGATTAAAAAATAAATAGTATAAAATAAAAACTATTCATGAAATAAAAACTAATTATAAAATATATATAATATAAATACAAATTGTGTAATAAAATAATAAAACAAAAAATATGTGTAGCATAAAACGTTTAATAGAAACGAGCAGGGAAATCAACAAGGTAAAAACTTTTAAAATTTTGTTTCCTTGTTCTTTTGTTCATTTTCTAGTTGAATAGTTTGTTCTAGGTAAATAAAGTTTCTCTTACGATTTTTGACGAATTCTGCCTTAGAAATACATTCCGAATGTTATCTCGGATGCAGTTGAAAACACTTTCTTCGACCTTGAAGAGCGGGGCTTCCTTTGTACCGCTTACATAATAGATTCATCTAAATAATAACCTAAAATAAATTGAGTTAATTAGGGTACAGAAGATAACAGATGCGAAGGTTATATCCCAAACTTGAGAGAAAAATAACCATTTTCAGTGAATATTTAATCAATTCTTACCAAATAAGACCAAGGAAGAAAAATGAGCTATTAATTTCTGTTGCTTTCGACTTTTTCGTTTTTAGCATTTTCTTGTTTGGATACAAGTATACTATTCTAGGAAACACTTTCGATTGAAAAACACTCCAAGCAACTCCCTGGAAAAAAATGAATTCATATTACTAAAAATAGCAAATAATAAAATGGATTGCAAAATGATGAAATAAAATAGAAACTATTGATAAAATAAAATAAGTTGAATAGTAAATAAAAATTGATAAATTAAAATAGAAAACTACTTTCAAAAATTGAAAACATTGTTTAAAAAATAAAAGAACATTTTACTTATTTAAGATTTTATTGTATTTTGCCAACAATTGATAGCAAAATAAACTAAAGTGAATTAAAATGAAAAGCAAAAGCAGTAAGTAATAAAATAAAAAGCAGCTGAGAAATGAAAAAAGAACGCATCGCAAAAAGTTCGCTAATGGAGAAGAAACAATTTACAATTTCTAAAATTAAAATGATTTATTTTCAATTTCTGAAATGATGAAACTAAATCGAAAGAAAATTCTTTGGCTTGAGTATATCACATAAACCGTTAATCTGTTGGCCTCGATTATTTCGGGTAGCTGATGTTTTATGTTTCATTCCTTTCTCTCGATTTTTGCAACGACCGACACTATGAAAAAGTCTCACTAATCTCAAATAAATCACTGTTTTACAAGCGGTTCGTTTTAGTAACGGTCACTAACAAATTAAACGTTTATTCTAAATATA
>WNHD01009881.1:0-11739 GCA_011057455.1 Ganaspis sp. Gsp50
TATAATATTACTTTATTTTTGTTATTAATATAAGTTATGGTTTGTAACTTTTAGGTTTAGTTCAAGGGCTGGTCCCGTTAATTTGTAAAATAAAAATAATAAAATAAAATAAAAAATAAAAATGATTGTTAAATTATATTCTACGGTAACTATTATTTTTTATTACTATTTTTGTTATTTTGCCTCTAAGTTTCAATTTCCAACTTCGCTTCTTCCATTTCTTCTTTTCCATTTCTTCTTTTCCATTTCTTCCTTTCCATTTCCCGTTGTTACGTCCCGAGCTAATGCGTGGTGTTTAATTATAAAACAATTAAGGAGGTAATTTAGCTGATAAATCAGATTGGTAAAGCCTGATAATTTATATTTATTTGTGAGTTCGATGTCACTTGTCAAAACTATGGGTAAGTTAAGTACAAAGAAGTACAATAAGTACAAAGAAGAACGATAAGTACAAAGAAGTACAATAAGTACAATGAAGTACAATAAGTACAATGAAGTACAATAAGTACAAAGATAACCTTTTAATACATTTATTCATATAAGATCAAAATATGAGAATTAATACAATACAGTATGGTAATTACTTACGTTACAATTTTAGAATAGAGTTGCGTAGAAAAAGTTGTGCAGTCGTACAACGGAAACGGCTTGAAGATTACAAAGTTGTATTGGCTAAGAAGATGAAGTTGTTGTGGGAAATGGAAAGCTGGGTCATAAAGTTGGGAAATGGAAAATGGATGGTGGGAAATAAGAAATTGAAAGTGGGATAATTAAGATGGGCAGTTGCTACTTGAGTAATGTGTATGGAATGTGGAAGGTGGGAGGTGGGAAGTAGAAAGTGGAAAGTGGGGAGTGGGTAGTGGGTAGTGGAAAGTGGGTAGTGGGAAGTAGAAAGTGGAAAGTGGGGAGTGGAAAGTGGGGAGTGGAAAGTGGAAAGTGGGGAGTGGGTATTGGAAAGTGGGGCGTGGGAAGTAGAAAGTGGGGAGTGGGTAGTGGAAAATGGGGAGTGGAAAGTGGGTATTGGGTAGAGGAAAGTGGGGAGTGGGAAGTAGAAATTGGAAAGTGGGGCGTGGAAAGTGGGTAGTGAGTAGTGGAAAGTGGGGAGTGGGAAGTGGAAAGTGGGTAGTGGAAAGTGGGGTAATAAAGGTGAGGAGTGAGATAATGAAAATGAGAAATGGAAAGTGGGAAGTGGTGTGGTAATGAACTGCCCGCAAGAACATTATCATTAAGAATTAAGAGACTGGGAACTCGGGCAAGGATTGATGAAATACGGAAAAAACAAACACGTGATTAGAGAACAAGTAAAATATAATTATGAGAGATTCGAGAACTTACATATTCGCGAGAGAATACGTTGAGAAGGCGTCGTATATAAAATGTGCGGAGAATACTTGTATTCGCAAGAAAAACCAAAAGCGATCTGACGCGAACTTTTGAGAATGATCGGGTCGATCCCGAACTCAATACAGTAGCGGACCCTTACGGTCAGTGACCCCACTACCCTACCTGGCAGGGCTGTAACTATGTTACAGTGGAAAGTGAGGTAATAAAGGTGAGGAGTGAGATAATGAAGGATGGAAGTTACAAATCAAATTATGTTTGGAAATTGGAAACTTAGAAGTATGGACTGAAAATTATCTTCCTCCAAGACACTTGATTCTACATTGTGGGTAGAAAATAATAAAGCGGTATTAGAAGCGAAGGAAAAAATTACGTACATATTAGTGATTAGTTGAGTAGGGCAGAGATATAACTAGTGGCAATAAGTCGGTGGTATGGCATAACTGGAACTCCCTGTTGGGCAATAATATCCTTCTTCCTAACATAGTGGCACAATATCGTAGGTTCTTTATGCCAGTACAAGGGCAAATAGATCACATTCTGGCTAATAAGCCCATTGGTGCGACCGGCCCTCGTATTCTACTCCCCTCTTGAATTTTTTTCGCTCCCTATGTCTCTCGCCATTTGACCCACTCTCCTGATAAAACGGTACCCCTGCTTTTTCCAGTTTTCTTGCGAAATTCCTGTCGTATATCAATTGAGTTAGGCATTGCGCACTAGTCGCAGAGGGTGGCCACTATTGTAATGGTAATTTACCCTGCAATCGATCCGTCTCATTATGTCACCAAACCCCCAAAAACTTGCGAGTCACACGAGAACTTATGATCCTTCCCGATTCATGGGAAACATTCAATTGGAGTCGTAGGTCAATAAACACTCTTTTATTTTTCCGACCAAATAATCAGCAATAATCTAGGACTTTCCAAGACATCGGGAATCAAATCTGGAATTTATTTCCGATGAATGGAATGTGGTCACGAGAGGGTCGCTTTTAACGAGTGGACACGAAATTCATTCGGAATTGGAATCCGGAAAGGTCCGTATTACTTCCAAACTCCAGTCTAAATTACTCGCCTAATTATCTGCAAAGGCTTAGTAAATTAACCCAATCCTCCGAAGTAGAACTCCGGCTACCCTTGATCCTAACCCTTCAGAGGTTATTGTAACCTCGTTACCACTGTTTAATCTTACGATTGAGATTCATCAACTGATTCTGCTAATGAATGAATTATTTTGTTTGTGCGACTTGTTAAAATTAACTCTTTTCCTTACACTCGAAATATGCAAAAATAATAAAAATAAACCTATTAATCAAACTTCTTAACAATTAATAGAAAATGGAGAATGGAAGTGAGATGTAGGAAATGGAAACTGGGATATGGGATCTGGAAATTGAAATGTGGGAAGTGGAAAGTGGAAAGGGGAAGAGGAAAGTGGAAAGGGGGAAGAGGAAAGTGGAAAGGGGAAGAGGAAAGTGGAAAGGGGGAAGAGGAAAGTGGGAAGTGGATAGTGGAAACTGGAAACTGGAAAGTAGGTAATCATCCTCCAGTTATTGAGACTAGTTCCGAAACCAAAGAAACAAAAACAATGAATAAGTTGGATTTTTGTGACGTGAAATTTAACTGACCGCTTTCTTCAAGTAATGACGATTTGTGGGAATTGGTGTAAGTGCAGTGGAGAAACGAGAAATCAACGTGAAAAGGATTTTGTTGTACATGCTTGAGGTAGCAAATTCCAACAATTGATTTTCCAGTGTCTGAGAATTCAACGACACGAAACGGTGTTTTAGTGCGTTCTGGAATAAGCCTCGTTCGACTTAAGTGCGTGTACAATGGTTGTAGATAGCAGACCTAAGCATGCTAGCAGGATGCAATCAATACCATTTCAACATTACGATGGAAACACTCTCTCCAAAACAGCCTACGTTTCGGTTCCACTACAGAGAGGAGACATCGCAACAGAGAAAGAGAGTCAGCGAGTGGGAGTGGGTCGAACCAAGTTCCGTGGCCCGCATACTGATTGACTCGCTATATCAGAAACTACGTCGCTAAAGCCGAAAACAGAGCTTGCTGTCTTTGCTAAAATCTCATTTCAAACTTACAGCAAGGTGAAGGATTGCAGTTACAGAAATAATTCACAGATTTTGGTTAGTTCGATTTGAAAACTGGAATTTGTTCCTCTAAGACTAATTCCTCTAATTTCCTCTAATTCCTATTCCATCTCGCGGAAGAGTTTGAATTTTACGGATGATATTTTGTCATTTTTAATAGATAGTTTATTAATAAACAAATTCATCAATTTTTGTGTGTTTTCTTCTGTAGTACTTCATTTTCCATCTCGAGGTTAATCGGACCGACTCTTTCTTGGAGCAACAGCCATCGAAACTTCAGATTTAGAAAATTCCATACTAGTCAGGAACGTAGCTGTAGAGTTAACCAAGGGCGATGCGCTCAAGGAATCCAAGAGCGCTGGGCAGGAGACCCAAGGAAGCCAAGGGCCGTGTACTCAAGGAATCTAAGAGTACGGGGAAGGAGACCCAAGGAAGCCAAGGGTTAGCAATAGGAATACTCCAGGGAACCTAGAGTAGCTATAAGTTTAAAGAAAATCTGACATTTACCATTGGTAGTCTTTATTAAAATGTACAGAACCTTTCTATAATATTCAGAGTCTTGACCAGGAAGCCTAGCCAGGAGAGTCTTTTAAAAATTGACACAACCCAAATACGGACATGGTGGCGACAGCCGACGGATAACGATTATGTATTTTTGGTTCACCTTCACCTCAAGCTCGACGAAAAAAAATTCGTTTGTTTTCAGTTCACCTTGCCATAGTTCACCTCTCTCCCTATCATACTTCACCTCACCTATTTTGATTCACTTTCTTGTGGGTTTTGACAGTTTGGTTAAATGAAGGTGTTAAATGTTGTTAAATGAAGTGAACCACGTGTTTATTTTTAAAAACCCATTTAAATTATTATTTGAAAAGTAATGATATAAAAATGCGTGTTGGAAGTGCTAAACTAGTGAATCGGCAGAAGATTCAAAATTTAGGAATTTCAAGAAAGAAGATCGAAACGAAAGAACAAAAAGTCTAAAAGTTTGATAAATAAGGTAAAGTAGAACATTCTTTTTATTTTCATATTTTATGGTTTTTAAAATAAATTAATTTTATAAAAAGTTTTTGAGTTTTAGTTTAGATTAACAGTTATTGTATTTCTAATTTATAAAAGATATTTGTTTTCAGCTTTTTTTACTTTCTTTTTTTACTACCTTTTCTTTACTCTTATTAAAATAACTATTAAAAATTTTGATTTTTTGTATAGAAAGTAATAATTATTATTATTTTAAAGTAAATAATTATTATTATTATCTTAAAGTAAATAATCGTATTGAAATAGGCAAAAGTATCTATAACTTTAACAAAATATGGTGAAGGTGTCACTATTTTCGTACTTTGCAGCTCTTTTTTAGTAAGTTTTGCTACTGAAAGTCTCTCCGTGTAGATCAAGTTTAATTAACACTTAATTTCATTTTAAAAGTGAAAAAAAAACAAAAATTGTTTAAAATATATGATTAAAGTAAAAATTAAAAAACGTTATATTCGAAGATTATTAATTCTAGCAAAAATATTATTTTATTAAACACAAAGTTACTCAATTACTTTAAAATAATAATAATAATTATTTCCAATACAAAAATTCAAAAGTTGACAAATTATATTTATAATAAATAAAGTTGTTGAGGCCAATTTTTCCACAAAATAGTTTATTATAAAATTACTAGTCAGTAACGACGTTTCAGAAGCTTCCGCTACCCTTATCAAGTTTTTTACATGACTTACTAGAGAGAACATTTTTTTTTTTTTAATAATTATATTATTATTTAAGAATTAAATTTAAGAAAAATCTCATCTTTAACTTATATTTTTTTTGTGTTTCAAAAGTGTAGAAAAAGCCATACTTACATTTAAAATCTTAATTTAAAGAATTTTAATCTTAAAAAGTCATTATTAGACTATAAATAGTATAATTAACTTATTATATTAAAGTTTTTTTTTATAACTTAAGAAAAACAAAACAATAAAATACATGATGATGGATTTTATCAATCATCATGTTATGACTTCTTTAATTGCACTGATGATTTGAGTATAATTATCGGTAATGTAGAATTCCCCATTACCAAATCAATGTATACGGTTCAAAAAACCTTGATATATATT
Organism: Ganaspis sp. Gsp50; assembly: GCA_011057455.1. Taxonomy (NCBI): domain Eukaryota; kingdom Metazoa; phylum Arthropoda; class Insecta; order Hymenoptera; family Figitidae; genus Ganaspis; species Ganaspis sp. Gsp50. The sequence goes on from WNHD01009881.1 coordinate 5,563, forward strand.
ATTTAATTTATCGATGTCTGTTTTAAAATTTACCGGATTTTTTTCTTTTGCTATGTAAATCATTTCAAGAAATTTTCTATTAAAGTAATTTTGTTCAGTTTTCAGAACCGATACCTTATTAAAATCAAAATTATGTTTATTTTCAAATGCATGAACAGCCAATGCTGTATTAGTTTTTTTTTATTTACCGTGGAAGTCCCAGTTTCCGTCCACTTAAGGCGGCCAAAGACTCAGTTTCCGTCCACTTTAATTTTGATTATAACTTTCGTAATTAATTTATTTGATCCAATTTTTTTACGTAAACCAACTTAAATAATTCTAATATGACAATAATACAATAATTTAATAAGTTAATTTGTATTATAATAAGGGAAATTTGTAAAAGTGGACGGAAACTGGGACATGGACGGAAACTGGGACTTCCACAATACATCCTGAGCATGTTCACGAATTCTAGTATTTGAGTGTGTTCATGTTTCTCCAATGTATACATTGTTGCAATTGAAACAAGGTATTTTATAAATAGTGTTAATTTGTTGATTTTTTTCTGTTTTATCTTTAGTTGAAGTAAGCATATTTTTATCAAGTGTATTTCCAGTTGATTGAACTATTTTAATATTAAATTTATTAAAAATATTATAAAATGTGTTTTCTAATTCTTTAATATATGGTAAAGATATGGTTGTAATATTATCGTTGTTAATTTGAATTATATTGTTGTTTGAAATTAAGTATTCATATCTTTCTTTAATTTTTTTATTTAGTATACTTTTTGGAAAACCATTTTGTAACAAAGTTTCTTTAACTATATTGAGATTTTCTTTATGAAATCTTTTATCTGATAATTTAATTGCATGATCCGTTAAAGCGATGACAATACTTAGTTTATATTTTAAACAGTGTTCTGAATCAAAATTTATGTATCGACCAGACCAAATTGGTTTTCTGAACCAATTTGTGACGATTTTATTATTTTCTATATATAATGTAAGGTCAAGAAAATTTATACTATTATTTATTGCTTCTTCCAAAGTAAATTTTATTCTATCATTAGGTTCTATTGAATTGAATGTTTTAAAGAATTTATCTATTTTATTTTTTGGTAGGCAAATTAAAGTGTCATCAATATATCTATGATAAAAAATAATTTTGTATTTAATTTTATTTAATGCTTTTTTCTCCAAATGCTCCATAACTAAATTTGCACATGCTGCACTAATTGGAAAACCCACAGGTAATCCAAAAGTTTGTTGAATTCGTTATAATCTAAAATTTTGATTCATTCTCTTTCGAGACATTTTTGTTTAATGCCGAATCGTAGGTACGAAATGAAGAATCAATTTCGCAAAGAATGTTGGGAGATAAAAATCAAAGTACAATGTCTTGTGTTAAATAGTTATTGGAGCGATTATATTTTTTTTGAGACGATAAAAGAACGAAAGAGGAGTGCCAGTTGGTGCAAATGCCGGTAGCCTCGAGCTATATAATGAAACATGGTGAAATGGGGCCTGAGGAGCACAAGTGAGTAGGAGGGGAAGGGTCAGAATTCCCTCGTAGTTCGTAGTCGGTAAGTGGGTACCCACTTCTGAATTGGCTCCCCTCGTTCCACTCGTTGGATCATCGTCGTTCGCCGAAAATTCGATCATTATGATTGCTTATGATGTAAATGATGCCCCGCGGCAACAATTGTTTCCAGTAGAGTGAGCCAGCCTACGAGGCTCTCTTGTTCCTGCGGGTACTGAATATCAGCACTTTTCGCACTATCTGAGCAGATTTTGCTCTAAACTGATTTTTTTGTCGACAAATTATTCGTCAACACATTTCCGTCTGTTTTTGGCATTATGTTATGGGTGCATTCGGTGTGTTGCCTTGTAAAGTTTGTGTCGTCATAATTGGAAAAAGAATTCTTTTGAAAATCTGAAAAGACAAAAATCATGATACTTGATTACCTAACTTCCCATGTTTATGTTTGTGTCGTCATAATTGGAAAAAGAATTCTTTTGAAAATCTGAAAAGACAAAAATCATGATACTTGATTACCTAACTTCCCATGTTTATTATTCCTGTTCCTACCTATAATATCCCACTTTTATGATCCGACCTCCCAACTCTATTTTCCCCTTTCCTTTTATGATTCCACTTCCCAACTTTAACTTTTCACTTCCTATTCTTACATTTACCATCATTATCCCCATCACCATTATAATCTAACTTCCCGGCTTGATGATCCTACTTTTCAATTGCCTTCTATATAATCCCACTTCCTACCTTTATCTTCCCACTTTATGACCTTACTTTCTGACTCTAATTTCCGACTTCTTTGATTCTACTTCCCACCTTCATTATCCCAATTATTTTGTTCCACTTCCCACCTCCATTATCCCAATTATTTTGTTCCACTTCCCATGTTCCACTTTCCAATACTTCAATTCCCACACCTAACTTCCAAATTTCCACTTCTAATTTACCACTTCCAACTTTCATCATCCCACTTTCATTATCCCACTTCCCATTTCTAATATTCCAGTCCCCACAATCATGATCCCATTTCCCACTATCTTGATTCCATTTTCTACTTCCCACCATTATAACCACACTTCTTCTAATTATTATCACACTTTCCAAATGTTAATTCCCACTTAATAACTTTAAGTTCCAATTTCCCACCATTGTTATCCTATTTCCTAATCTCCACTTTTAACTTCTCGCCTTCATTATCCCACTTCCCATCTCTACCTTCCCAATTACCACTATTACGAAACCAGTTTCCACCTTCATGGTCTTATTTTTCGCTTTTAACTTCCCAGCTTATAAAGTGGGAATATAAAGGAATGATAAAGTATGATTTACAGTAATAAATACAGTGGAATAATAAAGGTGGGACGTGGAAAGTGAAAAGTGGGATTATAATGATGGAAATTGAGAAATACTAGATGGAAATTGGGATTATAATCCCAAATCTAAATTCCCAGTTATCAACTTTAGCTTCCAATTTTCCACATTTATTCCTATTTTTCGACTTCATTATCCCACGTCCTACCATTAACTGTCTAATTAATACTATTTTGATTCTACTTCCCATTTTTATGATCCCACTTTCCAATCCAACATTTACTGTCTTACCTTAAATCACTAATTTCGAAATTAATACTATTATGATCCCTTCTTCGTGGTGCCACTTTCCACTTCTTAGAATTATTATCTAACTTTCTACTTCCCACTTTCATTATCCTAATTTCCATTTCTAATTTCCCACCTTTAACCATCATTATCCATTATTTCATCTCTTACATCCTACTTCCCCATCATTTTGAGCATATTTCCTACCTTTATCTTTCTATCCTTTTCTTCTTCCCACTTTTATCATTTCGCTTCCAATTTTACTTCCCTACATTCCCATTTTTATGATTCTATTTTCTACCTCTAACTTCTTACTTCCCACCTCTAACTTCTCATCTCTAACTTCCCATCTTTAACTTCCCATCTAACACTTATGATACCACTTCCAACCCTTAGCTTTCCATTTCCCATTTTTATATTTCCTCTTTCTCCTTTCTACTTCCCACCTTTATTATTCACTTCTTATTTCTAGCTTCCCAATTTCCTACTCCTTATCTCTTCCCCTACTTTCTCTACTATAGTTTCCCCTAATTCTTATCTCTTACTTCGCCTTTTCCACCATTTTAATTCCATTTTCCACTTTCATGATCCCTGTTTTCACTGCCCACCTTTTTTATCCCACTTTACAAGGTAGGAGGTAAATAGCGGTAAATGGGATGATCAAAGTGGGAACTTAATAGCAGAAAGTGGGATAAGAAATATAGAGAGTTGGAAATTAAAGATGGAAAGTGGAATAATAAATGTAGAAAATAGGAAAATGTAGGTGAATAGTTAGAATAGACCATAAAAGTGGAATTTAGGAAGTGGATCCTAATGATTAGAAGTGGTCAGTTTGACGTGAGAGGTCAAAAGTAGGATAATAAGATACAAAGTTAGTTGTTGGTAGAGTAAAATGGAATATAAGAAGTGAGATAATAAAGGTCGGATGTGAAAAATGTTAAGATAGGTACAGAATGTGGGAACTAGAAGTTGGACAATGGAAAATGGAAAGTAGAAAGTGGTAAGAGAAAAGAGGGAATTGGAAAGTGGGAAGTGGGATATTGAAGGTAGAAAGTGAGATAATGAAAGTGAAATGTGGAAAATGGGATGTATGATACTGGAGGTAGGGAGTGAGATAATAAAGGTAAAAAGTCGGAAATGTTAAGTGGGATACTGCAGGTAAAGAGAAGATAATTAAGATAGAAAGTGGGATATGTTAAGTAGATTATTTAAGTTGAAAAGTGGAAAGTGGAAAATAGAAAGCGCGCAGTAGAATTTGGGAAGTAGGAAGCGGACAGTGGACAGTGGGAAATGGAAGTAGTAGAATATGGGAAGTAGAAAGTAAGAAGGAGACAGTGGAAAGTGGTAAATAGCAAGTGGGATACTGAAGGTCGAAATTCAAATAATTAGGGTGAAAAATGGAAAATGTTAAGTGGGTTACTGAAGATGGGAAGTGGTAAATGGAAAATGGAAAGCGGACAGTAGAATATTGGAAGTTGAAAGCGGACTGTTGACAGTGGGAAATAGAAAATGGAAAGTGGGTATTGGGAATTGGAATATGAGAAGTAGAAAGTGGGAAATATAAAATGGAAAGTTGAAAGTGTTAAGTGGAATGTGGGAAGTGGATATTGGTAAATGGGAAGTAGTATACTAAAGGTAGAAATTGAGATAATTAGGGTGAAAAGTGGGAAATGTTAAGTGGGTTTACTGAAGGTGGGAAGTGGTAAATGGAAAATGGAATGTGGGTAGTAGAATATTGGAAGTGGAAAGCGGACAGTTGACAGGGGGATATTTGGATATTTGCGTGTCCGAAAAAAATAGAGATTTGATCTTGGGAAGGTGTCTAGCTGTTCACGTAAGTTGGTAAAACTTACGCTTTATATTTATTTTTGATTAGGGTTCGTTATTGGTTCAGCTCTATGGAAGCCGTTATTACAATGTTATTATTCACTTATGAAAAGTTTAGTTTATTTAGTAGAATAAATAAATTAGGAAGAGTGAAGAAAATATGAGAGGAGAAAAACTCAAGGTGTAGGAGAGAAACAATGATTTATTACAAGTATAAAATAAGAATGTTTACAGTAGTGGAGAAATAATAATTGTAATTACTCTCACCGAGTAATCGTTGTTCATGAATATATACTTGAGGACGGTGATCGAAACGAAATTCGTTTATTAATTCTGCGTACAATAATAAGTTTTTGAAGTTTGGGATTTGAAGCTGTTACGAGTATAATTGCAGGTTATCGGAGTCCCGAATTTTAACAATTAAATGTCGTTGTACAACTGAAGCTTCACATCGATACCCGGTTTATAATAAAATGGTGATCTCAGTCTATTCGATTCAACTTAAAGTTAATTTAAGTTTAGTAAATCAAAACCGATACAAATTATTAACAAAGGGGCGTACACCGATGGGACTCTAGTCACGAATGATCTTCACTTGTCAAAGATCGGATAGAAAATGTCGTTGCTTGCGCGAACTCTTCCGCTTTTATGGAAGCGGCAGATGTTTTAGTATTAGAGCATGTGTTCATATCCAATTCATCGATATGCGTTTCCACAGATCGAAAAAGTGGGGATGAACCTAAGCTCGGGTCATCTTCAACTAAGAACAACAAGTGAGATCATCGCATGATTTCATCAATAGTTTTGATATCCTTTGTTTTTGATCATGAAAATAATAAGTTATAATAGAATTATTAATACTAATAATAACAGAAATAATAACAATAATAATTATTAATAATAATAGAACAATATTTTTGCACATATATATTCATTCCCTTTTTTATAATAGCTTGAATCTCAAAATTAAAACTTGGTTATATGTTGTATTCTATAAAAAGGATATTAACAAGATAAGTAAAGAGGCCTTTTTTCTTATATTATTTTCCTTTTGTTAGGTTTGTTTGGATAACTTGATACGTGACATCGACGTAAAGATGCGTCGATCTGCATTTCTAATACTCGATGGAAGTGACTAATCGTATCCCTTTAAAATTTTAATAATAAATTATATGCCATTTATGGATTATTCATACGCATATTTATTTTAAGATAATAACAAAATAAAAA